>NEWO01001087.1:66507-87327 GCA_003013225.1 Phalaenopsis aphrodite | reverse complement strand
CAAAACTAGGAAACACAAATCACCAATCTCAAACACTTAAACCCCGGGGTCATCACTACAACATGAGACAATTTTGTGGGCAGCATGATGAGGAGCTTGGAGCGAGCAAAAAGAGGATCTTCTTCAACATTATCTCTTCCTAGCATAATAACAACCTATAGGACTTCGAGGTAGTTTGCCCAGCGTGACGTAAATCCTCACTCACTTTTTAGGCTCCTGTACAACCATGTTATGCAGTGTAAGTCTTAACCCGCGTTAGGTTCTGAGGTTGTCGTGCGACACGACGTAAACCCTCTTATCTCTGCGGGCTATTTGCATAATCGAGTATTATGCATATCTAAGTCCCAAATAATAAAATTGACAGGATTGGACAATTGAATAACATCATTTCTAAAAATACAGTCACACAGTAGGATAGTTTGGGAAGTTACTGAGGGTTCTTTTCAGGATCTGTGACATCCATTACATATTCCTTTCTTTGGTCTCCTGAAATAACTGTTCATATTTGAGCCACTCCCATTTTTCTTTCCATGTCCTACCGTAAAAACCTAAACTTTGAAATCTTGAAGACTAGTTCCTCTGATTATTATCGAGAGTTTTCTCAAGTGATCCCAGTCATTTGATATGTAATTAACTATAAGGGCTTGCCTCTATAGGGAAATTAGAACCCAGGTAAAATAAACTCTATTTAATCTTTGTATTTGATAGGGGAACTTGTCGGTCACACATAAAATGTTCGCAGACCAAACGAGTGTCACAAATTTCTTAGTTTGCAGGATTGGGTCTATCGCCGAGGTCTACACTTATCTTTCGGGAAGGTATAATATTCGCGGTGTCAGACTTGATTATGCAAACTATTGGACTGATGAGATTCATTTGGTCCCATTTTTCAAAAATTAAAACATACTACTTTCAAAACTCAAACTATATTTTTATTATATTAAATTAAATTTCAAAAATTATTTTCTCTATATTTTCATATTTTCAAATCATAAAAAAAGTTGACCGACAATAATATAGCTCATACTTGTGTTCAAAAAGGAGGATTAACCAAGTATTTTCTTATTTCATTTGTATTGCATCAAAGATCGACTTTAAGCCCTTTTTTTTTAATTATGGATGCTCTTACATGACATATACAAGAGGATGTGATATCCTTCTTGTGTATAATACTAGAGAAGGAATTCAGAAAAAAACTTGATATATGGAGGTCTACTTTGGATTCTAAAGGCTTTTGTTTGAATATATCTAAAATTGAATACATGGAATATAACTTTAGTAGTAGTAGTTCTAATAGTAGAGTTGCAACTTTGGATGATCAAATCATTAAAGTTGTGAACATTTTAGATATCTCGGGTGTTTTGCTCAAAGTGATGGTGATATAAATGAGGATGTTATTAGTAGAATTCAAGTTGGTTTGTTGTTTGAACTGGAGGAATGCATCAGGCCTATTGTGTGATAGAAACATACTGCTTTGATTTAAAAGAAAATTTTATAAAATGATGGTAAGACCGACATTGCCCTATGGCGCAGAATGTTGGCCTTTAAAATATAAGCATAAAACAAAGTTAAGTGTTCGTGAGATGAGAATGCTTAGGTGGATGAGCGCCTTGATACTTAGAGACTAAATATGAAACGAATCTATCCCTGAGAGGGTTGGTGTAGCTCTAGTTGCAGACAACATTAGAGAGAATCTTCTTAGATAGGTTGGTCACATTAAATGTCAACCGTCTGATGATCTAGTTAGAAGAATAAATGTTTTAGATTCAACTTATATTATGAAAGACAGAAGTAGACCCCTATAAATACTTGGACATATTGTATAAAAATATCTTAATCTATTAGAATTAAATGAAAATACGACACTCAATAGTACACATTAGATAAAAGGATTCATTTAGTTGACCCCACTTTGTGGGATAAAGGTTTGTTGTTGTTTTTGTTGTTGTTGTGAATGAGCAATTGAAGAAATTGACATTGACACATAAGTAGATGAAGATGTTATAGAGGGGTATGTGCTTCCCGCCGATGAAAAAGATTTGCTAGTGATTTAAGTTGAGCCCATAAGAAAAACTCTAGCTTGACTCGTAGAAGATAGTGTGTACCAAGGGTTGATACTAGAAAAGGGGCAATCCTTTTTAAGAGATTTATCGGATATCTTGACTAACAATTTATCTCTTAGGTGGCACCCACCAATAGAGATTCAACATGTCATTGACCTCATTTCAGAATTTTTTCCTGCCGAACCAACTCGCCTATGTGATACAAAAAACCAATTATGTGAAGTTACAAAAATATGTCACACACTTAGTTGTTAAATGCATTAAATGCTTGGTTCATGAGATTAATATCCCAGATGTAGCTCTAGTTCTGATTGTGCCAAAGAATGATTGACTATTTGTTCTACTAGAATAGAATTTGGAATGACTTATGTGGTTTAGAGTTGTCTAGGATGGACATGAGCTTAATTTTTATAGTGGAATTGTCTCAAACATAACAATATAATGGTTTTTGTCTTGATTTTAGTGGACCATTTTTCAAATATAACATGGTTTATTTATTGTCACAAGACAATAGACATATCACATTTTACATATTTATACTTCAAAGAAGTAGCTCAACTTCATGGTATACCTAGGAGCATTATGCAGATGGATATGTGAAATTTTTTGGCATATTTTGGAGGACTTTATTGGGTATGATAGACACAAAGATTTAATTTAGTTCAGCAATGCATCCATAGATAAATGGTTAGAAATGAGGGCTGAACTGCGATTTTGGAACTCCTGTAAGCCGCTTTTTGGGAATGAACTACCGATAGCGGGATTCAGGTTTTTCCAAAGAAGAAGAAAATGCCTCTCCTACTCTGGAAGATTGATTCTGAAGCATTTGGCGGGGATCGCGTGCTCTCGGATGATGTGGAATCAAGCCCACGAATGTTGGATTTTGCAGGATACTTGGCCATCCTATGACCTTAGACAATGGTGTTGTCTAAATTTTTCATTTCAGCCCAAATTTCCTTCCTTTTTCTAATTTATTTTCTGTTTTCTTATTTTTAATTTGTTATTTTTTATTATGATATTATTTATATGTTTTATTATTTGTATTATTTCTTTTGGGAAGACTTGGCTTTTTTGTGTTTCAGAGATTGTATCTTTAATTTTCTATCATTAGAAGTGATGTATCATTTTCCTTTTGCAAGTGGTGCATCCTTAACTTGCGCAGGAACATGTGATGAACATTCTCGACATCCGTGTCATGTCGTTTTGTGGTTCACTTTATTGTTTTCTACCAGGATAGCCCCGTTTGAATGCTGTCAAACTCACATATTATGATTCTCTCGCTGTTTCACAACCATTTCTCCGCTAAATTCCCTTCAAAAGCGCCTTTTAGGAGCCCTAGAACGGTTTCATGCATGGAAGCTCTTAACATAAAAAGTGTTACGAGTTGGTAAAATAGTGATTGCATTTATCTTTGTTGAGCGGGTTGAAGGACATAAAATGAAACAACAAAAGCTTCAAGAAAAATCACTTGCTAAAAAAGAAACACTTATTCAAATTGTGATGTAGTTTCCTCACTCAGTTTTTTTTTTCATTAATCTTAAATGTTTCATAGTGTTCTCATTATTGCCAAAGATTGTTTTATTTAGAAATTTAGTTGGAAAGCTTAAGTACAATATTTTTTTAATCTCAATGAATGTGTTTAGCCGAGTAGATGAATTAAAGGCATCATTAACCATTCATAGAATTTTAATAGAATAAAAATTTTAATCTTTATTTTTGTAAAAAAATGAAAGCAATTTTTAACTCATTTTTAGAGCTTGCACTAATTTGATGCCATCTAATCTTTAGTAAATTTTGGAAAAATTTTTTGTGCTATACATTAGTTTAAGCATATCATTTAATGTTTGAGGCTAATTTTGATGAATATTTTATTAAGGGCTTAGTTATCTACACATTTTCGTTGCATCATCTTTCTTAGGAGTCAACTAGGTTAGGTTATGTAAAAGATTGAAAGCAATTTTTAACTCATTTTGAAACCATGCACTAATTTGATGCCATCTAATCTTTAGTAAATTTTGGAAAAAGTTTGGTGCTATACATTAATTCAAGCATATCTTAATGTTTGAGGCTAATTTTGATGAATATTTTATTAAGGGCTTAGTTATCTAAAATAATCATCAGAAGTCATGCCATCAAGGTAAATTTAAATTCAAATTGGGAATTTAAGAACAATTATTCTCTCAATGAGAGTATATTTCTTAAGGTTAATTACAATTGAAGACACCTCCAAAGATATGAAATATATGCTGAAAATTTTGGTCTTCTTGCATGCTTAAGCAGTCATGTAGAAAAAGCTTTGCTAAATTTGCCCTCAATATTGATTAATTTGAATAACAAAGCAAGTTAATTTCAGATTATTATGAATTTTAGACAATTCATAGGTCTATTTCTTGGTGGAGCACACACCTAAAACAACAAGAGATCTCAAGTAATTATAGGTTGATAGAGTTATGCTAGGTACTAGAATAGTGGAGTCCTCTACAGGATTGCATATAAATTTTATAGAATAGAAAGTAACATGGAAAGAAATTCTTGCTTTCAAGATAAAGTACTAATGTTTCTGATATGATAAATTGAAAAGGTAAATCTTACAGTTGTTATCCAAATAGGGCTTTGGAGAGGATATATGTTAATTGGGTAAGGTCTTTTTCAGTTTATTTTGGTGATCGAGAGATATTTTGCATTAAGGGATTTATGTAGCGTTGAATGAAAGTATTCGAGTTTAGTGGACAAAGTAACTTTGCCAAGAGCTATTGTGGAGCTGCTGTATGGGAGAGAAGAAGAGACTAGAGGTAACTTAGAGGTGGAATAGTGTTTACAGGAAGGCTAAAAATTGAGGGCTTCCAAATTTCGGTTTTAATTTTTAGATGATGAGAACCAGGACTAGTCTCGCTTCTAGGGTCTGATGTAGTGTGTGGAGAGATATAGAGGCATCAAATGTTAGGAGTTGAGAAGCGATAGTAAAAGAGTCCTCACTACATGACTTCAGCTAAAACTGACCAAGCCATCCAAGCAAGTAGAGGTTTCAAATTGAAATAAGCAAAAATAAGAATTTATTATTAAATAATCAAGTCCAATTAAAATTATCTCTTGAATATAAGTCCCTTAATAATATCTTAATTCAAAATATAAAATGAAAGGGAGGGAGCCGCCAACCATGTGGTTCTAACACTCCTTCAATTGTCAGATGAGCGTATCCAGAAACTTGACTTTTATTAATTGCTTAAAGAGGAGAGGAGGCCAACCAAGCCTGATTTGAATTAGGGAAGCTGGCCAGTGCTATCCTGACCACCTTGCTTTGAAGTTTCACCTTGTAATTGAATTATTTAATTACTTGATTCATGCAAGTTGGTGTGTCATAGTTTGTGATCTTTTCAAAAGCTTATCAACCACTTGTTTTACATCACTTCTGTATCTTATTTTGATGATGGCCAATTTGTTACCAATTTATCAAGGTTTTTCAAGCCTTAAATTCTATGGCCTAGAATATGACTATTTATGATGAACTATTTGATACTACCACATGAATCTAGTTAGGTTTAATATATTTTTTACTTGTTTTGTGTGCTGGACATTTTGTAGAAATGCACGGTAATACTTAGCAACTGAGTGTCAATTTCTTTAGTATCTAAGCTTTTAATGAAATGATAGTACCAGCTTATATACCACTTCTTTGCTCCTTTCATTTTATCTTACTGATAGTATCCTAAGCTTTCATCTACTCCAAAAAAGTGTCCATGCAATTGGTAATTATTGTTGCCTCTTGAACGATGCTATTCTGGACTCTAATTTTAAAGATAATTATCGTGAATGCAAAAAAGGCATAACCTTTGATTTACATATTGTTGGTAATTTCATGTGGCTGAAATTTGTTTTTATTTCTTATATTGTAATTTGCAGTTTTTATTTCAAACATTTTAAAGGCATGGTTATCTAAAATGCTAGTTTTTATTTTCTTTTGAATTGAATAAACTTGAAAGTTCTATATTCAATAATCTATATTATACAAACTTTATTGGTGTTTTTTTATTTTTTATTTTAAGCACTTGCTCAATTGAATGATTTAAAATTTGTATAAATTTTGTTGCATTATGCTTGCCAACTTGTTTTGTTTTATTAATCATTGTTTTGTGGGCTAATTTTTCTTTACATAAAAAAACACACTTCAAAAAACAAGTAATTTGATGTTTTACGCATTCTTGTAATCTTTGATGTCTAATGCATTCTAGTGGTACCTTATTTCAGGCATATAACCTTTATGGAGGTGACATTGAGATGGTTCGTGCCATTTTGTGTGCTGGACTCTTTCCTAATGTCATTCAATGCAAGAGAAGAGGGAAGAGGACAGCATTCTACAGTAAAGATGTGGGAAAAGTGGAAATCCATCCATCTTCCGTCAATGCAAGGATCCACTCTTTTCCCCTGCCTTATATGGCTTATAGTGAAAAAGTTAAAACTACATCAATTTTTATTAGGGATTCAACAAATATTTCGGATTATGCTTTACTCCTCTTTGGTGGCAGCCTAATTCCTAGCAAAACTGGCGAGGGCATTGAAATGCTAGGAGGATACTTGCATTTCTCTGCCCCTAAGAGTGTGAGACAACTCATTCAGGTGAACGCATTTGCATTTCTTTTTATAATTTCTATGAATTTCTTTTGTCATCACACATCAATCAAATCCACATGATTTTAGTTTGGCATTTGATATTCTACTTTGTCCATTTATTGCTTAGGAGTTGCTTTATTTGTTCTTTTAGAGGATGATAATTTTTTATTGTATTTGGCCTAGCTATCTAAAATTAACTTTTCTTGGTACTATGTCTTGTTGCCAAGAAAGTGAAAACGAGACATGAATAGCTATGAAATTAAAGATTTGGAAACCTAGATTAAGCTAGATGCATTCAAACTTAAGATGATAAGATTTTAGTTAAACATACGAAATAATGTGCAAGAAAAGATAAAATATAAGAAGTTTTAGAAAAATTGTTTTAAATGTAAAAGCTTAGAAAATTAGGAAAAACATAAGGTGGCTTGTAGGGAGTTTAAAAGAACAATTTGTGGCGCTAAAAGTTATGCTTTCAGTGATCTTTATAATAGACTATATACTAAGAAGATGAAAAATATGTATATACTAACCAAACAAAGAGAAAATAAAAGTAAAGATTTAATTCACGTAAAGCACATTAAAGATGAAAATTAAAGAGTGTTTTCCTTGATGAAGATATTCAACATAGTTAAGTGAGCTATTTTTATAAAATTTTTAATGAAATATCTGAAAATACGATCGACCTTAGTGATTTTAATATCATTAACAATAATAAAATATTTTATTTTTACCATCGCATTAGTAAAAAAAGGCTCAATTAAAGAAAATTAAGGGTGAAAATCCAGTAAAACCTGATGATATTCCAATTGAAGTGTGGAAATTTTTAAGAGATTTGAGAGTTTATTTGCTTACAAAGCTCTTAAATTTTATTTTTAAAACTTAAAAGATGCCTGAGAGGTGGAGGAAGAGTATTTTGGTCCCCATTTTTAAGAAAAAAGGGGATAAGGAATCTTACTTTAAAATTATGGGAGAGGATAATTAAACATAGATTAAGACGTGATACAAAGATTTCTCATAATTAATTTTGAATTTAAGTCTAGAGTTCTATTATGAAAGCTATACATTTATTGAGAGGTTTGATGGAAAAGTACAGAGAGTAAGAATGATATACATATGATTTTTATTGATTTAGAAAAAGCGTATGATAAGCTTCCAATAGAAGTTCTTTGGAGAGTTTTATAGAAAAAAAGAATTGATATGACTTATATTCAAGTAATTAAGGATATGTACACTAGAGTTGTTACTTGTTTTCAAAGAAAAGGAGGATTGACTATGTATTTTCCTATTTCAGTTGGATTACATAAGGGATCAACCTTAAGCCCATATCTTTTTGCTTTAGTTATGGATGCTCTTACTGGACATTTACAAGAGGATGTACCTTGTTGTATGCTTTTTGCTTATGATATCCTTCTTGTGGATAATACTAGAGAAATAATTAAGGAAAAACTGGAGTTATGTAGATCTACATTGGAGTCTAAAGGCCTTCGTTTGTGTCAATCTCAAACTAAATTGATGTAATGTAATTTAGTAATAGTAGCTCTGGTGGCAGAGTTGTAACTATGAGTGATCAAATCATTAAAAGGTGTGAAAGTTTAAGATATCTCTGGTCTATTGCACAAAGTGACAGTGATATAGATGGGGATGTTATTAGTAGAATTCAAGTTGGTTGGTTAAAATGGAGGAATGCATCAAGCTTGTTATGTGATAGAAATGTATAGCTTAGACTTGATGGAAAATTTTATAAGATGGTTGTGAGACCTGCAATGCTTATGGCGCAGAATGTTAGCCTTTAAGAAACATAAAACAAAGTTTAGTGTTTCTTAGGTGGATTTATGGCTTGACACGTAGAGACAAAATATGAAATGAATATATCTGTGATAGGGTTGGTGCAGCTCCAGTGGTGGACAGGATTAAAGAGAGTCATCTTTGATGATTTGGCCAAATTAAACGTCGTCTATATGATGATCCGATTAGGAGAGTAGATGCTTTAGATTCGACTTATGTTAAGAGAGACAGAGGTAGATCTTAAAAGACTTGAGCATATTTTATAAAAAATGTTCTTAATTTATTAGATTTAATCATAGGACAGAATGGGGAAAATGGATTCATGTAGCCGACACCACTTTGTGGGATGAAGGCTTGTTCTTGTATGAAGGTATGAGATTCATTTTGAAAATTTACTAAAAATGGGATTTGAGAAAAAATTGTTTAGAAAATGCATGATGAACTATGTAGTGAAATATATAATATATTGATTCAAACAGCTAAATTCGAGTCAGTGCCAAAAATGTATTCAAGTATTTTCGTCCATTTAAGTTTGTTGAAATATGGAGAGTTATGGGTGATGTCACTATTTTGATTAATTAGTTCCTTAAGAAATTTTGATGATTAAGAGGATGTCAATTTATTTAAAGAAGTATTTTTGTATCAATAGTTTTGAACAAAATTGATGATCAAGATTGTGCTAATTATAGAAGATTGAAAGTTATAAATCATACAATGAAAAGCCATATAAGAGTAATGAATTCAGAATGAGAAAAGTTGTGTTAGTTTCGTATGATCAATTTAGTTTCATCTTTGGAAGTTCTACTATAGAATAATAGATAAAGGATTTCATTGTATGTTTATTGATTTTAATGAAGCATATGATCAAAGTATCATTAGAATTGATTTGTTGCGCATAAAGGCATAAAGAGTTGCGTCAAACTTATGTTAACGTTATTGATATATAAGTTTGATGGAGCTTTAATTAGTTTTAAAAGTTATTGTAGAGTGCCGAGGAGTTTTCAATTATGATAAATTCGAGTATAGTTCATCATTATGCAAATTTTTTTTGTTTGCATTGATTATGAAGTTGATTGCAACGGGTTATTCATAGTGAGGTTCCTTTGTGTTCTTTTATCTATGCTTTTTAGAGATGATATAGTTCTAATTGGTAAGATATCTATCAAAATATATGTATTTTGAATAGTGCATAAAATATTTATAAGATAAGTGACTTAAATTTAGTAGAATAAAAATTGAGTAAATGATTTAAGTTCGTGTGATGTTAATAGTTATCATTCAACATTATTAGAAGAGTGCGAATTTTGTGTCTGTTTAATGGAAGTATTTATTTATTTATTATACAGAATAATGGAGATATATATGAGGATATGGCCAACAAAGTTAATACTAGATTAAAATTGAAAAGTGTTTTAAGAGTTATATTTGCTGTAAGAGGATATCTTGGATAGTTGAAAAGTAAATTTTATGAAATTATTTAATTAGATAGTTCTTTCCATATGGATGTAAGTTTAGGTTTTAAAATTATCATTGATATCTAGGTTGAGAATGAAAAAAGTAGAAATGTTTAGGCAAATTTGTGGTAATACCAAATAAAAAAATTATTTTATTATATAAATTATTGAAGTAACATCTTTTGAAGGTAAATTAATTGAAAAAATTTTTTGTATGGCATGTGTAACAAAAGGTATAAAATTCACTTGTTTAATGCAAAAAGCAAAAAAGAATTGTGAATGAGAAGGGTTAGAACTTAAGATTAGACACATGGAAGTTGTTCAAATAGTATAACTTAAATAATACTTGATAAAAACAAATAAAAATTTGAGGATTCATAAAATCAAATAGTTGAGATAAATTTGATGTTGATGATGACAATGATTTATTAGTGTTGTGGTTGGAGTGATATTTATTGAAAATCTAGTAATTGAAAATAAGCTTTTGGTGGTTTGTGTAGCATAGTCTAAAAGAGTGCACGTATTAAATGAATTAATAAGATTAAGAAGGGGAGAGAGTAGACTTATGATATATAGTATAAAAGTTCAAAATGATTTATGGAGGTTGGACACCTTAGTGTTGAGATTATATCTACCACTGATTCGTTGTTAGAGCTAATTGTAATCTCAGTAAGTTGATAAGTCCGACAATCTCGGAAGGGTCCACATTAAAACCTTACGGAGAAATTACAGATTGTCATGTGGTTGCTAAATTGAAACCTTATGGTGCTCTTCGTGTGGTGAGAGAAATATTGTCCTAGTTTATTGTTTTATTTTTGTAGGAATACTCCAGTGAATATTAATATTCTTCCTAGTGTTGTGGGAAAATTTGTTTAGGCTGAGTTGCCTTATGCATTGCATCACTCATATTTTTTGGCATTTTGGCTAGACCTAAAATACTTTCGGTGTACTCATGTTTGTGACATTAAAGTGTTTTCAAAAGTTTTCAAGGATAAAAAATGCATTTGGCACAATTTTTTGAGGCATACACAAACAAACTTGCAAACAAAAAGTGAATTAAAAAAAGGCATGGAATGCATGCATCAATTCAAAATATAAATCAAATTAAATGTAATGTAAGGATTTGCAGTTCCTTGCAAATAAAAAGAATTGAAATTAGGATTAGAAAAGTTTTGAAATAAAATACATCTTTCAATGCAAATTTAACTCAAATTATGTCTCATATTAAAATGTGAAAAATTATTTTATACTTCGAATTTCGTTTGCATTCATCCAAGCAATCTATGGTTGAGCGCAAAAAATTATATTGAGAAGTCTAAAATGAGGCATTTTTTTTGAATTACAACAAAGGTGAGTAAAACTAGAAGAATATAAAAACTTTCTAGATAATAAATGCAGTAAAAGATTGGCAAAAAAATGCTAAATTTTTGGAAAATCATTAATATTTCTAAAAGAAAAGAAAACAAATCAGGAAAAATAAAATTAGCTTTAAAAATCATTGATTATTTCTCAATCTATATACAATGCCTCAAACTTTTCCAGGGGCTAATTATAAGTGTACAAACCGTATCTTTGGCTTATACACTGTAAATACCAAAAATATTAATAACTCAATACAACTTAAGGTCTATATACCAGGAAAAATATTAAATTTGCTTTGATCCAATTATATACATACATTTGGCAGAGCTAACCTGACTCACTTCAAGACTATTTTATAAAATAAATAGAACAATACAAAATCTATTTTGTGCTAGTCAATGTGGCTTCCACCCACCCCACTCCCTACCTCGATTATTATTTTTGATATTCAACTAAATAAAAATTGTAAAACCGTTGGTGCATCAAACTCTTCAAGTAAATAAAAAATCTTGTAAAATCAGGCAAGAAGAATTCAATGCTCTCAAAGCCTCATTATGCAAAAGTAAAAGAATAACCAGTTTACCTGTTTAAAGTCGAGTTGAATAATGATAGCTGGCCTTAACATGCATGAAAGTGGTCGAGTTGATGACAACATTTATCATAAACAGGTCAAAAGATGACCTTGTGGGATGGTCCCTACATAATGTCGAACTTGGTGTTTTATAACTTTTCTAACTCGACGCGGTACGACAATATGAACTAAAGTGATTTTCCAACGATATAATAAGCCTATGGTTGGATCAAATTTCTTAACCCTGTTAGGTTGAATATTAAATTGTATGGTTTGTTATCTTTATAGTAGGCATGGTCATTGTACAACATAATTGAAGGGGTGTCTAATAGATTGCTTTTGAAGGCGATACCAGGGCCCTCTAAGCTCAATGATGTGTTTAGTTGTCATAAATCATAGCTACAAGCAATATTGATATAATCAAAGCTCCCAGCCACAAAAAACGTTTTACTCCTTAATAATGGTTTACTTATCAAAATCATAACCCTAGGGGATTTCATAAAAATAAAAATATACTCAAATTTAAAGCCTTGTTTGTCCATTGGGGATTATCACCTTCAGGCACTTCTCAAGTCCAAAATTATGCCGCAATTACTAGATCAAAGCCCAATTACATAGTCTCGTGCCTCTAAAGCCGTGCCTCAACAATTCAAATTCTAGTACCAAAAAATATTAAATGCAAAAAAATAAAATAAAATAAATAAATAAAAACTTGAAGTCTTAACTAATAACTGACTTTTTCAGGCTTAAAGTAACTTTGTCTTCTTCATGTCAGTTCGTCAAAGATGATGAATTTGTAAAGTGGTATTTAAAGGGAACATGGTTTCAGTAGGTATTAAATACTCCAGATAAAAGATGCTAAGGAGCAAAATGAAATTATAATCACTTTTGGGAAACAAAATTTCTCATAGTTAAGCTGGCCACTCTCTTCATGATGAATTTTTAAGTGACTATTATATTATGCCCTTATAGTAATTTCCATACTTGCTTAAATGTCTTTACATAACAGAGATTGAGAGGAGAACTTGACAGCCTTCTGCAACGGAAAATTGAATTCCCAGCCCTTGATATGTCTGTCGAAGGAAAAGGAGTTGTGGATGCTGCTATAGAATTGTTGCATAGTTGAAATGTTTACAATCTGGCATGTTTGTTAAATGAAGCTTTCCTAGCTTGCCACCGTTAATTTTCCTGCCAAGTTGAGTAAAATACCTGTATTAATCATTCTTTGGTTGAGGGAGATATCACTATTTATTGAAAGAAAATCTGAAAATATTTTGTTTGTCAGAATCTGATTTTAGTTCTCTTACAAACTGCAAAATCATATGCTGAACAATTTTGTTTCACTCCTGGAGATTGTTTGTTTAGTATTGTTAGAAATAATAATAATAATAATGCACTAAATATCATTGCTTAAAATTTGATTTTTGCGAGTATTGTCAAGTTTTCTTAGTTTTATTCGGCACATTAGCTTTTATATTGGTAATTCATGTAGAGCTGTCAAAAAAACTCGTTCGCGGACAGCTCGTGTTCGGCTCGTTCGTTAGGTAAACGAGCCGAACATGAACAAGTTTTTAAAGCTCGAAATAAAAAAAAATTATATAATTATTTATATAATAATATATTACATATATTATTTATATAATAATATATTATTTATATTTATATGCAAGTTTAAATCGTAACACTATGTGGTTAGTTTTTTCTTTTGCATACATTTGATCCAGATTCGAATTCAACACTTTACATCTATTTTTTTTCAATTTACGAGCCAATTTCGAGCCGAACACGAACACAAATATGTAAATCGAGGTGCATCAAAACACTGTTCACGAGCCGATTTCGAACACGAGTAGTTCAAACAAGCAGAACACCGGCCAAACCTGAGCCCGCTTAAACTCGGCTCGTTTACAACCCTAAATTCATGCAAGCTATGCAAATGTAATGAGTGAAAATTTTGTAGTATATTAGAAATTTTTTGCTAGATTTGCTGGTATGTAATATGTAGTGTTGAAGGTAGAGTTAGAGCTAAAGTTTCCCTTTTCTACCCTATCAAATTTAAAATTCTGGGATGACCGATTTCATCATATCTTGATGTTGCCTTTGGAGTCCCCATAAATTTAACCATTATTCTTTACTTGTCCCAAGTATTCAGCATAGCATTATGAATCACTGTCCATTCATTATTAAATTCATATAATTGCTATAGTGTGCTGCGAACTTTATCTGTAATCATATTTGTGATTTTAATCATTATATATGCATTCAACACATATGTGATATATTAATAGATCTGGAAATAATATATGGCTTGTAAGATTTTAGAGATGAGAAATCTATAATGAGTACATAGAAATAATTTCATTGGGTCAAATCCTTTAATTGGAAATAATTACGGGAAATTTACATAAATTTCATGCAATTCTTATGTATTTACATATTTAAATATAGAATTTATGGTATTAATACAATGTTGATCCATTAATGCAATGTTTGGTTTTTACATAATTCTTTAAGCATATTAAGAAAATGTTGATTCATTACACACATACCACACGTGTTAGATATGTCAATCCATAAGAATTGTGTGGTTTGTGCGTAATGGGTCAACATTGTATTAATATGCTTGACCATCATTTAGATGAATTATTGTAAAATCTCGTAATCAAAATGGTAAATGGAGCTGGTATTAGGGCTGTCAAAAAAGCTCGTTGTTCGCGAACAGTTCGTGTTCAGTTTGTCAATGAGTTCGTGTTCGATTCGCTCGATAGGTAAACGAGACGGACGTGAATAATTTTTTTTTCGTTCGATTAGTTAAACGAATCAAACACGAACAGTGATGTGTTCGTTCGTGTTCGAATCGTTAGTTTTTGAAATATAAAATAATTTAAAATAATTATGTATAAAAAAGTTATGATATTTTAAAAAATTAAATTTTATAAATTATAATAAATAATAAATTAATAATAATAATATATTAATATACTATATTAGTAATATACTAATATAGATATTATATATTTATATAATGTAAGTTATATAATTAATATAATATATTATTTTTATATATTAATATAGACATTATATATTTATATAATGTAAGTTATATAATTAATATAATATATTATTTATATATATTAATATTAGGGATGTCAAACTAGCTCGTCGTTCGCGAACAACTCGTGTTCGGCTCGTTCGTTAAGAAATGAACACGAACATTGACTTCACGAACAATTTCAAACACGAGCTTATTTCAAACAAACTAAATTTCAAACGAACCAAACACGAACAGAAGTTCTGTTCGTTCGTGTTCGTTTCGTTTACACCCCTAGCTGGTATATTTCCTGCTATATGAATGGAAGGTATCTTTTTTAATGTGCAGATAATTGAATCTATGCATAAATAAAGTTGTATCATGCTTAATGATTTTCAAAGTGTATTGTTAATTGTTGCTGAAGGGTTTTTATTCTTCAGGTATAAAGTGTATGAAGTGATTATTTTCATTTTTTAATAATTATTTGTTATTTTCACAATGCATAATTAAGAACAAAAATTGGAGTTTCTCGCTGAAGGTTCTGCTGCTGAAAGCCAATTGAAGTAGCTCTGCAGCAAGTTAATACATCATTCAGCAACAATAATTGTGCCTTCAGATGATTTTTTTTTATATAATGATTTTATGGTAGCGTTTTAAAGCAATGGGTACATAGAGGAATGTGAGTTTTTCTTTTTATGATGATTTTATGTGCAAAGATATATCAATGTAGTTTAAGGCTTACTTATATCTCTTGAGTATTGTGGAGCCCAATCCACTTCGCTCCTGTTGGCATTTTCTGCACATATGACAGTTATTTGAATTCATACGGTTTCTACGCCAATGATAGTTATTTGAATTCAGACGATTTCTGCACATATGACGGTTTTTGCACTTACGATGGTTTCTACACCTATGATAGTTATTTGAATTTTTAAAATTCTTTTATTTTATTTTGTTTAGTAAAACTCTTTGCCCGTGCCTTCCTCTTAAGGATCCTGCCCTCCTGTTTTTAAAGCAAGAATGACTAAATCCTTGCAAGAAGTTCTGGGCGGCGGAAATCAGAGGAAGGAGAGGGAAGGAGTCGAGACGAGTTCTTGTAAGCGAAGCGATCGACTGTGTAATTCTTCAAGTAATAAAATCTTCTGCAACTCTCGTGGACGTAAGCAATTTCTCCAACCATGTATATATGTGTGCGTGTGTGATTCTCCCTTTTTATATTTTTCTGTCTGTTGTCATCGTTTCCATAACAATGGGTGTTATAGCTGTGGTTCAGGTCACAAGGAAAACGATGGCTAGAGATGAAGTGAAGTTATAGGGGATCGAGAAGTTTGATGACACAGATTTTGATTACTGGAGGATGCAGATAAATGACTATCTCTATTGGAAGAAATTCCATCTGCTGTTATTGGGAAAACAACATGAAAAGATGGATGAGGCTGATTGGATCTGTTGGATCGATATGTTCTGTGGGTTATTCGATTAACCCTATAGAGATCCGTTGCACATAATATCATCAAAGAAATGACGATTGCGAATCTCATGACAGTTTTGTCAGGTATGTATGAAAAACCATCAGTGAATAACAAGTTACACTTGATGAAAAACTTATTCAATTTAAAGATGGCGGATGGTATATCTGTTGTGCAACGTCTGAATGATTTTAATGCTATCAAAAATCAATTGTCTGTTGAAATTCAATTTGATGATGAGATACGTGCACTGATATTGTTGTCTTCATTGTTGACTTCATTGCCAAATAGCTTGGAAGCCATGAAAATGGTCATTAGTAATTCTGTCGGTAAATTTAAGCTAAAATATGATGATATTCGTGATTTGATTTTGGCTAAAGAGGCACACAAGAAAGACTGACAAGATCTCAGGTTCGAGTTCAACACTGAATGTTGATTCTCGAGGGAGATCACTAGAGAAGAACTCATACAAAGATGGATTAAAATCAAAGCACAAAGACAAGAGCAAGTCAAGGCATGGGAAAGATGTCAAATTTTCTCACCTTAAAACTTTTGGTTGTCTTTCTTGTGTTCTTATTAATCTTGATCCTCGTAGTAAACTTGAGGCTATGTCAAAGAAATGTTATTTCATTGGCTATGGAGACAAGGAATTTGGTTATCGTTTCTCGGATGATCAAGGTCGGAAGATCATAAGAAGCAAGAATGTGATCTTTAATGAAAAGATTGTGTACAAGGAAAATGCTAGTACAATTTCTTAAGTAGCTCCTCAAGAATCCGAGTTTGTAAGGGATGTCAAAACGGCTCGTAGTTCGCGAACAGCTTGTGTTCGACTCGTTAAGAAGCTTGTTCACTAAGTTAACGAGTTGAACACGGACAAAGATTTGTTCGTTCGTGTTCGGCTCATTTTGGCTTGAAATATTACTCATCAATTATATATATTTATATATATATATATATATATATATATATATATATATATATATATATATTGATGAGTATTATTTTCAAAAGAATTAATTGACTGTAAGGCTGCAAAGATTTATAATCAATTAAAAGTATTAATGAAGAAAGTAGAATAAAAAATATTAAAATATATTCAAATGATGTTTTAATATAAACAATAATTTTTAAATCATTCCCAACCCTTAACATCTTATGCTTACATGATTAGGGTTATCAAAACAACTCTTTATCCGTGAACAACTCGTGTTCGACTTGCTAAGAAACGAGCGAACACAAACATACTTTTTTGAGCTCGAAATGTAAACGAGCCAAACACGAGCTGAGCCTGGGCTTGCTGTGTTCGGCTCGTTTACACACCTAAGGTTGGATGACCTACCAGAGGTTGTAGTGTAGTGTAGAGATATGAGTAACGAGGAGATTGAGTCCAATACACCTATTCCTATTATTCTACAGTCAGTTTCAGAGTCGTCCACTACTACAGATGCAGTTCGCAAGTCAGTTAGGATTAGACTTTCTCTATAGCATTTCTCACCAACGTTGAACTACATTTTGTTAATGGATAGAGAATCGCAAAGTTATGAAGAAACCTTACAATATGAAAATTTTAGCAAGTGGGAGCTGATCATGAAAGATGTGATGGCTTCCTTACTAGGAAATCAGACATGGGAGCTGACAAAACTTCCCCGAGGGAATAAGACATACGCAACAAGTTAGCGTATTCGGTAAAAGCTGAGCATGATGACAGTAAGAGGCACATGGTCAGACTTATTATAAAAGACTTTCAATGGAAGCACGGTATTGATTACTCTGAGATCTTTTCTTCTGTGATGAAGATCACAACCATCGGGATGGTACTGTCTATGGTTGCTACTGAAGATTTATTTCTTGAGTAATTAGATGTGAAGACAACATTTCTTCGTGGAGCCCTTGAAGAAGACATCTACATGGACCAGTCTGAGAGGTTTATAGTATAGAGAGGAAGATTCAATATTCATACTAAAGAAGAGCTTGTATGGTCTCAAGTAATCTCGTAGATATTGTTATAAGAAATTTGATAATTTCATGCACAATACAGGGTATATCAGATGTCAGACAGATTAATGTTGCTATGTCAGACATTTTGACAATTCTTATATTATTTTACTGTTGTATGTGGATGACATGCTTATTGCATGTGTCAGTATTAACGAGAACAATAATATGAAGAAACAAATGTCAGAGCACTTTGCAGTAAAGGATTTGAGTGCTGCAAAGCAAATCCTTGGCATGAGGATTGTCAGAGATAAATTCAGAGGCACGTTGAGACTCTCATAGACTGATTACGTGAAAAAGGTACTCAGTAGGTTCAAGATGGACAATGTCAAACCAGTTGACACACCTTTGGGCAATTCCTTCCGACTCAGCAAGAATCAGTCACCCAAGTCAGAGGAGGAACAAGACTACATGAATGACGTTCCGTACGCCTCAGTTATTGGTTTTCTTGTGTATGTTATGGTTTGCACAAGACCAGATATTGCCCATCCAGAGGGAGTTGTGTGTAGATATATGAGTAGCCCAAGAAAAGTACATTGAGAAGTAGTGAAGTGGATTTTGAGGTATCTAAAGGGCTCTTTAGAAACCTGCTTGTGTTTCTCAGAAGAGAGTTTAGAGGTACAAGACTATGTTGATGTTGATTTAGCTGGAGACATTGATAGTAGTACCACGAGTTTTATTTTTACTCTTGAGGGCACTACAATGTCATGGGGCTCTAATTTACAAAAAACAATTTTTTTCTCTACTACAGAAGTTGAGTATATAACAGTTTCACAGGCTGCAAAAGAGATGGTATGACTACAAGGCTTCTTGAAAAAATTGGGTAAGAAGAATAAAAAAGGAACTCTCTACAGTGATATTCAGGCATCATATTTCTTACTAAGAATCCAACATTTCAATTCAGAACCAAGCACATCTAGATTAGGTATCACTTCATGTGATCATTGCTAGACGACAGACAATTAGTACTTGAGGAAATTTAGCAAGAACTTTGTTGATAAGTTGACCAAGATTGTTACACTTAAGAAATTGAAATTGTCTGCAACTTTAGTTGGTCTTCTAACATGAAGACAATGACAATGAGTTGCAGAGGTGGATGATATCACGTTTGAGGAAGAGGATGATGCAGTCAGTGTACCAGCCTCTAAGTGAGAGATTTGTTGAGTATTGTTGAGCCCCATCCACTTTGCTCCTATTGGCAGTTCCTGTACCATGGCAGTTATTTGAATTCAGGTGGTTTCTGCACTAACAAAAGTTATTTGAATTCAGGCGGTTCTGCACTTATGATAGTTATTTGAATTTAGGCGGTTTCTGCACCAATGACAATTATTTGAATTTTTTTAAAATCTTTTATTTCCTTTCCTTTTATAAAAGCCTTTGCATGTGCCTTCCTTTTATGGATCTCACCCTCCTGTTTTTAAAGCAAGAAGGGCCGAATCCTTGCAAGAAGTTGCGGGCGGTGGAAATCAGAGGAAGGAGAGAGAGGGAGTCGAAACGAGTTCTTGTAAACAAAACAATCGATTGTGTAATTCTTCAAGCAATAAAATCCTCTACAACTCTTGTGGATGTAGGCAATTTGTCGAACCATGTAAATCTGTGTCGTGTGTGATTCTCTCTTTTCATATTTTTCTCTTTGTTGTCATCATTTCCACAACAATATCTTACTTTTCACAATAACTACATAGAGGAATGAGAGTCTTTTCTTTTCATAATAAGTAGAAGACGTCGTCTACATAATGTTTACCTTAACATGTGATCATCTCGTCTAACCCATATTTCAATCAATTATTTATGGGTTTTGTTAATCCATACCAGACACAAAAGCTCAACTAACAAAATTTTTTTTATGGTAAAGGTAATCAATAGGTAGCATTAAATAACATGCTGCTCAACCCATGTCAAGCCTAATGGACTCGAGGGAAATTAGTTACTTGTTTGGTTATCATTCCACATTTACATGATGGGGTTTAACCCCATTATGGATTTTCCATCATGATAATGGGTTTCCAGACCCAGCGCAGAAGTCCATCCATAAAGCATAAGCATATGTGAAATATGTTGGTCTTCGTTTCTCTATTTTTTTAGAAGGCAGAACTTTAGTTATATAGGGAATATTTATCGTAACACAAGATCATTATATGTTCCAACATTCTCATGTAGTCCTCGAAAGGGCATTCATCGTTAATGTGTCAGAGCAATTAGTGATGAAAACGTCAATGTGGTTCCACTATCTAAAGATATCACTAATTGAAGTTAATTCTCTGGAATCAATTGGGAACTTCCTAACTTATGAATGAGATATGAATTTTCCTCCCAACAAGTTAAGAAGATTGAATCCATTTGATAGAGAGAATGTTTATCATCACATGAAATCATCTTCTCTACTCTCATTTTCATATATATATATATATATATATATATATATATATATATATATATATATATATATATATATATATATATATATATATATATATATATA
>NEWO01001087.1:37470-48782 GCA_003013225.1 Phalaenopsis aphrodite | reverse complement strand
TTTGGATGATTGAAATACAATGGGATTAAAAGTTAGAAACTCACCCACCACCTTTGCACAACATCAACAAAATCATAATTCTCCTAATCTTCATGACTTAGAAGTCAATTAAGATCAAATGATTCTTAAGTGATGGGCTTAAGCTAGAAAGATGATAGTTTACTTTTCTTAAGCCCAAAGTTGAGGATGATGTGATCATTTAATAAGAATACATATCACTTAAATCAAAACTTTAATAATTACCATTCAACCTATCATGATTGTTAAGGGCATAGTAGTAACATAGGCTCGATGTCTACACTCAATTGATTGGATTTAGAAGATAACATGATTGGAAATTAACATCTTTAGACAGTACAAGCCTGACCTTAATTGTGGGCACCACAATCTTAAATGACTTAAACTTTCTTTAGAGGCACCCACTCACATAACTTTTAAATGAAACATCAATTGCTTAATTGAGTATCTTATCCCTTGGATAATTAAATTGTTAAGTTCCACTAAGCAACGAGGTAGTCACACTTTGACCTCGGATGATTAATGGAACAATATGATAAATTCAAAATGAACTAAAAATATTTTAAGAGATCTTCAAAGTGGTCCAGGGTTATGCATAGAGCATTTTGAAATCAATTGGACATTCTGAAGGGCAAATTGGACTTGCTATATTTTTGTTCTAAAACCATCAACTAGGATCTTTTGAGATTCAATAAAGTCATAACTAGGGATTTGATAGTTAAACCTTCATCTACTCATGCAGTTTAAATTCCCTAAAAAATTATATACATGCCTTGCAAGTGCTAACCTTTCAGGTGGAGAAATGAGAAGAATCGACAGGTACACTTTTAAATTATTGCATTTACCTTTTTGTACTTCTTGCCTTGAGCTTGCATGTTAATCAACGATGTCACCTTGCATGAAACCAAAACTACTATGATAACCATAAAACCAAAACCAAAACTAAAAATTAATCAAGATAAAATATACTTCCTCAACATTCAAAATACAAGACAATTCAAAATTTAATCACAAACATCATAAAACAAAAATTGCAACTAAATTGAAATGTCTCTATCAGATGATTAAGAATCCATCGGAAGAGGTAACCCATGATTGCTAATGAGATTTCTCATGGTCAAAATGAAAGTATGAAACTTATTAAGTTGAGTTTAGTAAATTTATTTAGACTAAGTGAATCTGAAAGAAAATAATGGTACCGAAACGAGGGAACCGTAGGATCCTAATCGGTGTCGCTCTAATCAACTTTAATATGCCCCATAATATTTAAATAGGCATGACCCAAAGGACATATGATTTGACATCATAACTTGACACATTAGAAAACCTAAACTTGTCGCGACAAGGAGCTTGGAGCTAGCATTGTGGGTAACACGACCTTCTTCAACAGCAGAACATGTCTACATCAGCTAAACTATTTCTTAGAATTAAACAACCAAGCCATAGGACTTCAAGGTGGTTTGCTTATTGATCCCAAAAAATATAGTTGTGTAAAATTTATAAATTTGACTCCGTTTTGCAATGACGCCAAAAACTAGATGTGGTATTTTATGAATAATAACGTTAAACACTTAAAGTTGGGATTCTATGCAAACAAACGTATCTTTATCAAGTAATATAAAACTTTCTTTTTAAGTCCCAAATATCGATCCCATGAGGAAGGTTTAAAGTTGAAATGATAAATTAACTAGAAAGTTCACAGAAATCAATCAAAATTACTGTCACTATTTTTTAATGTTTAAGATACATCAAAGCTAAATTATTTACTACTAGTAGAATTTAAAAGTAGGGTTTAACATTAATAACTAGTAAACTATGTTTATGTGATGAAATTTTCTAATATAAAAAAGCATCTTTCCCACTACAATAAGTTTTTAGTGAAATGAGATGAGATAAATGGTTTATATATGTATTGTGCCAAATATGAGCAATTTTAATTCTCTACCCTGATTCAGTGTTATAGAATATCATTAGTTAATATTAGGTTTAGTCTCTAAATATGTGGCTAGGCTAGGAGGATACTGACTCCCACTCCAGAGCTCCCACTTTCCTTTCCCTGAAGGCTAACTCTCACGTTAGTTTTTAAACTCTAAGATCAAATTGAAGATTTTTCGTTGTTATCTTAGAAATCTCCAATTCTACACCCAACAAAGTATATTTTCCTATTTATTTGTACTTAATTCCATGAACAAAATACTCCTTCATGGACTTAAATGTGATTCTCACTATGTTGTAGAACTCATACTCTATTTGCCGGATCATATATTTCACAACATATTTTAACAATTCAATTGACCAGATTGAAAAGTAAATTAAGAGCAGAGCTGAAAAACCATCACAACTTATTTTAAATTTTAACGTTGGCACATCCACATTATCTCTTCATTTCACCATATCTCAAAGTAGGGATAAAGATAAAGGAATCTACTCAGACTTCATGAGAAAGATACAACAAAACACAAATTTTATATATAAAAGAATGTTCATATAACAATACTAAACAAACAACACTTATATGAAACTCTTTCTCAAAGAAAATCCTTTGTAGCCTCTCTTAGGAAATGTTGGAAGAAGAAATCTCTCACTTCTCTTCCTTTCTGAAACTTCTTAGAGAAGAATTCACACTTAAACTCAGCACAAAAACTCAAAATTATAAGAACAATAACTAACTAATGGTGTGGAATGGCGTGAAATGTAGGTGTGTGAAGATGAAAACTGAAATGAGTGGAGGAATTTGAAATGGTGTGAAGGGGGGGGGGGTCTGATAAAATTTTGGCCCTAATTAGAGCCTAGGTTGGTTCTCTTATAGGTGCATCCAAAAATTCTTTAAAAAGTGCCCAAATTTGTCGATTCTTCTAGAAACAGGGCTTCCACCGACACTGGCATCGTCGGCACCAGAGGCTCGCTAATTAAATCCCAAGTCTCTGTCAAATGGCGTCGTCGATGCCCAGTCTGGCACCGTCGGTGCTGAACAAATTTTTAACTTCTCCATTTTTTGCTCCAAGTTCAATCATTTTTACTTCAAGTCCTAAAAATCAACAACCTGCAATAAAACATAGAAAATACCTTCCATTAAAGTGTAATATCACAAAAAATGAGTATAAAATATGGGTCTAAAAATACATATATTTTTGGTGTATCACTTATGCAACATAAATCCTCAACTTTTCTTTAGGCTTTTGTATAGCTCTACTACACAATTTAAGCACTAACTCGTTTTAGGATTCCAAGGTTGTCGTTTGTTATGACCTAAACCCTCACATCTTCTAAGCTATTTGTGTGATTGTTTCACGTGAGTGTAAGCCCTAATTAATAAAATTTACAGGATGAAACATTTAAATATTTCTCTCCAAACTGAAGCCAAACCATAGGGTTGCTTGGGAAGTCACCAAGGTTCTCCTTTGGGACTATGACATCCCATAGTTCTTTACCCTTTATATTCTATAATAAATTTTCCAAATTTGAGTCATTCCCCTTTCACACCACTTTGTACGATCTCGTTGAAATTTCCTACCCTTTTGACCTCTTTGAAGATAATATTCCCTAATTTTTATCGAGAGTTTTCTTAAGTGACTTCGATTATCTAAGATGTAGTTAACTATAAGGGCTTGCCCTTATAGGAAGCTTTTCCAAACTCAGCTTAATATAAACCCTTTCTAATTTCCTATATTAAATAAGAGAACTTGTCGGCTTATAAATAAAATGGTTTTTGCAGACCAAACGGATGTCATATATTTCTTAGTTTATTTGATTGAGCCTCACCCTCAAGTCTTCTATTTATCTTTCAAGATAGATGCATGACTTGAGGTGTAGTGTTCTTTCATTTAAACTATGAAAGATGTGGGATCAATTTGATTTCATATTTTTTCTAAACTTATATATATGTAAATTAAATGCCTTTCTGAAGCGAGTAACGTGATTTCAATTCCGACGACCGATGGCTTCCAACGGGCAACTCCTCAACTAAATTGTGCCGACATGCGTACACTTTGTGTGAAAATTGATTTGAGCTCTTGATAATTTAACCATAGTAATTGGAAAATCAAGTTTCTCTTTGTTTAATTTTAATTACTCATGTGCATGTATAATGTCCTTCATGGCTTAATGCACATTTCATCTTGCATGTAAAATGGCTTTAGCTTTGTGGCAATCATTTTAATGCATATTAAAATAATGGATATATAATCTTGAGCTAGATGCTCATCTTCATGTGCTTAAGTTGCCAATTTTGTGTGATCTGCCTTCGTTTATGTCAATGGCCTGAGCACTGACAAAGCCTCATCTTATCATGTTTTTTTTCACATTTTCCTAGATGGCAAGTGACCCCGGAGCGGTCCCAGTTATCTGCTCATGTGTGCTTTATTACACATTTGATGTTTCATGGCATGTTTCCCGATCATGACTCGATCAGCCCTAGTGGCTTTAATGGTCATGGTCAGATCATCCTTGATCATTTGCATGATCATGGTATTTTTCACCTTAGTGGCATGCCATCTTTTAGATGAGTGACCCAATTTTGGTCTTAATGCCTTAACGAGCATTGCTTGCAAGCATATATTGTCAAGCAATGCGAGTCATTGCAATAGGATCAACACGCGCATGACTGTGTTTTCTTGGAGGAAGACTTTGTCAAGCTTGCGATGTTAAACCAAGCTCTTTATGAGAGACAACTCATAATTATCAGTGTGGTTTAATTTAGACTGTCTTATTATTATGCTGTGTGTTATGAGACCTACATATTGAGTTTATGTACAAAACACTAAATTTAATGGTTAAGAAGAGGTTGAGACATGTAAATTGGACCTATGGCGAAATAGTGAAAAATTTAGGCACTGACGCCTAAGCGTCACATTGGGGAGCCTAGGCATCACATTTGGGTGCCTAGGCACCCAAAATTTGCAACTTAGCACCAAAAATTGGTGCCTAGGCACCAAAGCCAAAATTTTATTTGGCGTCAATAATTGGCGCTATGGGCCCGAAATGGTGCCTATATATGGGAGTTCCCTCCTTCATGTGGAATTCACCCCTCTTTCTAAATCTTTTGTATGGTGTCTTAGGTGGTTTTAGAACTTTTAATCTTGGATTATAAAAGGATATGGTTCAACATATTTGAAGAACATGGTGCCAAAAACCAGAGAAGGAAAAGATAGAGGTAAGAGAATTTATGACAGAAAGAAGTTTGTTAGTGTAGAGGCTCAATACAGGTATTACAATATGCTTCATACTCGAAAGCTTATAGCAGATAGAGCTTTTACTAACCTAGGAGGTGATATAGAACACTTAATTGTTTTGCACAATTTGGAAGTGTTCTGCTACATTACTGCTATAGCACTTATTTCTATTGTGTGGGAATTTTACAATAACCTTCCTGACTCATCCGACGACGTTGTATTTGTACGTGAAAGAAAGGTGGAATTTTCTCCAGAAAGATTTAATGCATTTTATCAGTTGGATGATGTTCAAGATTTTTACACCTCTACTTTTCTGCCAAAATGTATGGAAATGGATGAAACAATTGCTTATCTAACTGATTGGCTGGGAGCTTGAAAAATAAGAAATGATCACAAAGTAAATTTTTTATCCTCCAAGCTCAATGCACCTTTAAAAGCACGACAATATTTCATAACTGCATGTATTTTACCTACAACTAGCTTAAGAGAAGTTTCAAGAGAGAGGGCTATTTTAAATTTTTTCATTCAAAGCATGAAGAGGATTAACATTGGAGCTCTCATCTACTAAACAATTATCAGTACTGCTACAAAAAGTTCTTCTACGGGATTGGGATATCCTTCCCTTATCTTTGCTCTGTGTGAATAGTCTAGAGTTACCTATGAAAGTTTGGAGGAATTAATACATCCTTTGAAGCCAATCTTAGAAGAAAAATGTACAAGTTTACAAGAAGCATATTTGGACCGGAATCAGAGCAAGCAGTACCGATCTCCCATCTTCTTCTTGACCATCAAACATCGCGAGCCTCACATGGATCTGCTTTAAATCTAGAGCCTATTTTAGAATATTTGAAAATAATTGAAGGGGATATGGCTTCTATGCAGTTTCAAATGTTTTGAAAATGCAGAATTTAATAAACATTTGGACAAACAAAAAAAAATCAAAAGTGATTTTAAGGCTCAATATTATTCATCCATGTTAGAAATGTTTAAGCAGAATCAATGGGTTGGAGGAGGTAAGAACATTGAATTTTTGGAATACCCTCACTATCAAATTTTACTCATCTCCAACCCATAGATGAAGAAATGGAAGAAAATGATGTTGATGTGAGTAAGTAGGTGCAGTAGTTTATGTGTCTAACTTTGTTATATAGGTATCTTAGAGTTTGTTATTTATGTAGATTAATATTATGATTGTGTAGTGAACTATGCTTGTATATTAGTTTTTTATGAAACTAATGTTAATGTTATTTATGTTAAAAACAAACTTATCTTTATATTCATGCCTTATTTATTATATAGCAATTCCCTCTATTACATTGCAATCCTGAAAATTATACGTGTCTATTTTTATATTTAGTGCATTGTCTACTTGTATACTTTCTTTTAGATTAATTGCAAGCATGTTTAGGCAAGATTTATTTTCTCCTGCAATCAATCTATCCCGCTTATGCATTTATAAATTTTGATTTTTATCCCTGTCTTATTTATCTGCACTGATTAAAAAGTATGTAAAAATTCAAGTTTGGGAGGAGGAAGAAAAATAAAATTCAAAGTTAAGTTTTACTTTTTCTAAAAGAAACTACAATTAAATTTTATTTAAAAATTAATTTTTGTTATGTGGATTTATTTTAAGATTACTAAAATTTTAATTATGGAAATGCAATAGGAAAAAATGGTAAGGACTTTAGTAAAAAGGATGAAACTAAAGTTAAGATAATTAGTAGAAAATTGTAGAGCAATGATTTTACTATTTATAATAGGAAAAATTAAATTTTTGAAAAATTAAGGACTGTTAGAATGATAATTTTTGAAGAATTTAAACTCTATGAAAAATTATTTTTCTAATACTACATTTTGAGTTAAAGATAGAAAATAATTTTTTAATGTTAGAAAAGGGATAGTAAAATTCAAAACTATTAAAGGGTCTCTTCTTAATGATGATCTGCCAGACAAGCAAATATTGGAAGTTAAAATTTCTAATATGCTATGGTGGAAATTATATTTTGATGGAGCTTCATCAGCTCGCAATAACAAAGACAGACAAGAAACTATACATGCCAAGGTGGGAGTATGATTGATCTTCATCACTCCAGATAAAGCAATGATGTTTTTTTCCTACCACTTAACAAAAGCTTGCACTAATAATGAAGCTGAATATAAGGCACTCATAACTGGCTTGAAACTAACAATATTAATGGAGATCAAGAAAGTTGACATTTATGGAGATTCTCAACTGATTATCAATTAAATTGCAGGAAAATACAAAACTTTGAAACCTCGGTTGAAACAATATTTTCGTTATACTTTGAAATTTCTGGAACAAATTCCTGATGTGATGTTCTTCCTTGTTCCGAGATAAGATGTTTCTTTAGTAGAAGCTTTAGCTAAGCTACCAAAAGAATTTGCTTGTCCAAAAGAGGATGACATCCTAATCTCTGTGAAAGGTTGACAAGTACTTTCTCAAATAAACATGGAAAATCTTCATAAGCTTGGAAATGACAAAACAATAATTTTTGTTAACGATGAAAAAGATGATTGATGACAACCAATTATTGAATACTTACAGACAGGAAGACTACTAGAAAATAATTCTATTGCGGCTCAAATTAAATAGAGATCATTGTCGTGCGCTCTGGGTAATGATGTTCTTTATTGACGATCTTTTGACCATATGTGGATGAGATGCTTTCTGTGATGCACATCAATCAAGACCAGATATGAAAATGAAAATAAAAAGAATGAGATATTATTGGCCAACAATGATGACTGATTGCATTGAAATTGCAAAAATGTGTCATCATTGTCAGTCTTATGGAGTGGTATTGCATCAACTGTCAAAAGCATTACACCTGACAATCACAACTTGGCCATTTGAATGTTGGGGCATCAATATTGTGGGCCTTGTAGACCCTTCATCCTCTAAAGGTCATCAAGTTATTTTGGTTGCCATAGATTACTTCTCCAAATGGGCAGAAGCAGTACCACTCATATAATTTAAAGCAGAAAAGGTCCTCTACTTCTTTAAGACACAAATTGTTTACAGATTTAGAGTTCCTCAGAGAGTCATCTCAGACAATAGAATGGCTTTCAAAAACATGAAAAATAAATAACTTCACTCGAAGGCACAAAATAGATTGGAGATATTCAACATTCTAATATCCTAAAGCTAATGGTTTGGCTGAGACTTTTAACAAGACATTGGTTCAAATTTTGAAAAAGACATTAACCAACAGTCCGGGCAGTGGCATGAAAGATTAGTAGAAGCCTTATGAACCTACCGTACTACATAACGAACACCGATACGACCAAAAGTATTAGCTCTGGTGTATGGCTCTGAGGCCATGCTTCCGCTTGAAGTACAACTTCCTTTCCTCAGAGTTTCATTGGCAAACAAAATAATAGAAGAAAAAAAAATGCAAAGTTATGGCTCGAAGAAATTGAAAGCTTGCAGGGCAAACATTTACAAGTTGAACAAAATCTGGAGCTATATCAGGCAAAAATGGTGCAAGCCCATGACAAATTGGTTTGTCTAAGGACATTTCAAATTGGTGATCTAGTCTTGTACGTCGTAGACTTATTCTCGCTCACTTAAAAAGAAGTGGGAAGTTCGAACCGATATGGGAGGGCCCATATGTAGTTGAAAAGACCTACACTGGAGGATCCTACCAGTTGGTCAAATGTCAAGGAAAAAGAATCTTACCCCCAATCAATGGGCGATATTTGAAAAAATATTATGCAACATAAAATGTCTTGTTTTGTAAACTGGGAAAATGATAATAAAAATGAAATTAATTTTTTTGTGTTAAAATGAAATTTTTGCCTTATTTAAGCTTCCTTTTTTCTCATTAAACAATTCTTCTTGAGCATAATCTCTTAAAATGATAAAGCAAAAATTTCTTAATTTTGCATTGATAAATGAAATTGAGAATTAAGTCTGACATGTTTACATTACCTTGTTGATTTCAGGAAAATGTCAAGCAAGAGACTGCTTTTCACTTTTTGTAGTTGCGTATGTTTGGCGCTGGACACCACTGCATAGAAGGAGGATCGAGGATGCATTTTGAATTTGATTTAACACAAATCTTAATGTTGTATAATGGGCCAGTGTTGCCCATTGTTGATGAACAAGAAGCAAAAGGAAAATTATTTGTGCTGAATTTTCATTCACGACAACAAAATGATACCAAGAGGACAGAAAAACCTGAAAAATAAAAATGAAAAATTGACACTGGAAAATTGAAATCCTTTGTGGTCATTGCAACTCATGGGATTGTACATGTGTCCGTCACTGGATTATCAAAAATAACACCAGGGTTGGTTAGAACCAATGAATGAACCAAAATAAATGACTGGACTCAATGAAAAGGAACGACAAGATTCAGAACTGATGGAGGAAGACACTGTCGAGTTCAAGTTTCCAATCCTGGAGTACACACCAGGAGAGGCATACCCTATCTTTGGGGTGGAAAACCTAGATCCTGAGGAGGAAGAAATTAAAAGAAGGATTTTTGTGCCAAGTCCGTATACATGTGTTCCCGACCCTACAGTGTCAAAGGAACCCATAGAAAGACAAATTATCTCTAAAGAAGAGCTGAGGCATATTTAGATGATCTGATGACACTATTTTGACGACTTTGAACACATTGACAATTAGAGAATCAATATACTTGAAGGCATAGAGCTAGTCACTCAGGTATGTAACAAAGTTGAACAAGCCATCTTAATAGAACACGTAATGCAGGCACGCAATAAAGGCAAGCAGGACTATTAAAAAGAAGGACAAACTCGGAACCTGACTGGTGGAAATGTGAAAAGGGACGAGTCACAATACAATATGAATGTTGCTATAATTAAGCTAAAGATAGAGAAGGCAATCCCCCAGGGATTTTACTGCATGAAGAGGTGGAATTGATACCCACTATAATCATCGTAAATATCATACTACTAGTAAAATGTAATATAATTCCATTCAACAATGCGGTAGACAGTTGCATTATCAACATCTATGAAAAAGGGGATTAAATCCCACCACACATTGACAATCATGACCTTGAGAGACCTTTCTTCACAATGTCACTGCTGAACAGATGTGTTATACTATTTGGAAGGCAAATATAGGTCATTGGACCAGGAGAATTTTGTGGTTCTTACTAGATTCCCCTCCCATGAGGATCAGTGTTAGCCCTACAGGGAAATGGAGTTGATGTTGCCATGCACTGTATATCAAGTGTCAGCAGACAAAGAATTTCAATAACATTACGGAGGATGCCCCCAGAAAAATACCCTGTCGGATATCAGCCGATACCAACGCTCAAAGGATTGCGATCTCTGGAACTACCATGACCATGTAAAAGTTTGAGCACCCGAGTTACATTTCCAAAGTTATCTCAAAGTGCGAGATATCGATGGATGGTCTAGTAGTATCTGAGGTTGTCGATATGATAGAAAGTATGATAACTTTTTTCATGTTTTGATGATAGTCTTGTCATGATGTTTTGCTTGTGATATATGATCTATTGTTGACGTATTTTATATCACTATATGTTATCTTTTGTAGTGAAATGAAATTCTAGTTTTGCTATAGAAGACAAAAATCCCCAGTTGTTGGTAATTCTTGTGCAGGTCCAGAAAAGTCAAGATAAACACCCACAATTAAAAAAAATGAAAAAATAAAAAATAAAATGAAATGACATGAATCAAAAATAAATAAAAAAGTTTTGAAATGACATAAAGAGTTAATTTCCAACCAATAAATTAATAATTTAATCTTCTCTATGCATTTTGCACACTTTCTCCTTGCTATTGGATGTAAGACATTCCTGATACGAAGTTATGACATTCTTATAACTTTTCTTTGGAATAGGATATAAGTTGCATAGCATTCCTCTTCCAAAACCGACATTTGACATCTTTGAGAAGTCGTATAAGACCTCCTTCAATATATTATGACATCCACTCTCTCTTGGTTATTTGATATAAGACCTTCCAGACATGGAGTTATGGCATTCATATAGTCTTTCTTTGGAAAAGGATATAAGTCACATAACATTCCTCTTCCAAAACTGACAATTAACATTTTTGAGAATTGGTATGTGACCTCCTTCAATGTAGTATGACATCCAC
>NEWO01001087.1:15970-37435 GCA_003013225.1 Phalaenopsis aphrodite | reverse complement strand
ATCGGATATAAGACCTTCCTGAAAAGGAGTTATGACATTTTTATAGCTTTTCTTTGGAATAGGATATAAGTCACATAACATTCCTCTTCCAAAACCAACATTTTACATCTTTGAGAAATGGTATAAAACCTTCTTCATTGGGGTATGACATCCACTTTCTATCCGCTATTGGATATAAGACATTCCTGACACAGAGTTGTGAAATTACTATAGCTTTTCTTAGGAATAGGATATAAGTCACATAGCATTCCTCTTCCAAAACCAACATTTGACATCTTTGAAAAGTGGTATAAGACCTCCTTTAATGTAGTATGACATCCACTTTCTCTCCATTAATGATATAAGACCTTCCTGACACACAGTTATGACATTCCTTTAGTTTCTCTTTTTGGGATAGGATATAAGTCACCTAGCATTTTCTTCCCAAAATCAACATTAAACACTTTTAAGAGATGATATAAAATCTCTTTCAATGGAAGTATGAAAATCATTCTCCCTTTCTTACTATGGGATGTAAGGTCTTCCTGACAAGGAATCATTGTTTTCCTATAATTTGTTTTTTCTGATGAATTCTTTATAAGTCATAATACTTTTCTCCCCAACAAACTTCAAAAGTTGGATGTTAAGTTTCCTGGCATGAAACAACATTCTTCTTTAAAGCTCGCTATAAATTCCCTTAGTTTATATTGGCCACTTCAGTCAATGCCAATATGTGTGGCATACTTATTCAGTATTCCACACATATTGGGAGCACGTTTGTTGACCTCACTTTTATGAGGACCCCAACTAACACCCATAGACAGGACATGCTTTGAGTCAGCCACACTGGCTCAAGATTCTTAGACACCTTTTAAAGACCTAATGATCACCGTGATCATTAAAATAATATTAGGAAGAGGTCTACCAACATTGATCCCTTTGAATCCATCTAGGGTCCTTAGAACCATAAAAATTAGATTGACCCCCAATACACCTTCTTTGGGCCAAACCATGATGACACCCCAAAATGATCAGAACAGTATTACCAAACCCTGATTTGATCTACCCTTGACCCAATGGTCATCACCTTGATCATACAATCAACCCTAAACCTATGTGGTCAACCCTGGACCTATTGATCATTATAATGAATTATTTTGGTCAATTTTGGACCTAGTGGTCACCATATTGACCATTTTGGTCAACCATAGACTCAATGAACACCTTGTGGACCATTTGATCAACATTAACATCAAATTAGCAAATTGGTCAAAATTGTCCAGTTGGTCAACCTTGACACCAAATTGGTTAAAATGGGCCATTTGGTCAAAATAGACCCAATTGGTCAAATTTTGGCCAAAATGGTCTATTTTGGACCCAATGGTCACCACATGGACCTTTTGATCAATAATCGACCCAATTGGTCAAATTTTGGTCAAATGGTCAACCCTAAACTCATCTTGACCAATCTATGGGTTTATGATATATTTTCATTTTTTTATTTAATTACTTAATTTAAAATGGAATTATGATTAAATTTGAACCCTAAATTATGATCAAAATTATGACATCATATATGACATCTAAACCCATGGATCACTTTTAAACTCAAATTCAACCCATAGAGGATTGCTAATGGGTCACTCGTGACTCATGAGACCCATCATGACATACCCAAGACCCATGGAAAATCTATTAAATGCACCAAGACACCATTTTTGACCTAAGTCAAAAATCATCATGAAGGGAGGAAAAGGTGTCATTCCATCATAAATTCATTGGATAACTTGTTAGCTTAGGTGGAAGCAAGGGTAATCTAGCTCACATGAGATCCCTATCCACATCACTCGCCATCTAATGGAAAGAAAGCCTTGCTCTCAAGCCATTCTCTTCATTATACATGAGCTCATAATAAGCTCACCATAGAAATGCAAAATACAATGATGTCTAGCCAAAATTTGATCTTCTTGGACTCCCTAATCTTCCCTGAGCTGCCTCCATCTTTCTCCAATCAAACTCAAGCTCATCATTGGCTTTTCCATGGCTATAAATAAGTCAACCCGAGAGCTACCTAAAAAAAGGAGAAGGGAAGACCATAATTATAGACCTCAAATCCTAAAAACCTCAACAAAAAGTTATTCCACATTCCCTGAGCAACTAATCCCCACCATTTCAGCTTTTGTAATCCATTACAGAGCTCCAATTTCTTATCCCAAAAATAGGACAATTTTTTGGGTAAGCATAAAACTCTTCAAAACTTCAATTAAACTATCCCTAAACCAACATTGAACCTCACAAGGAAGTTCCCAATCGAAATTGGCTCTTCCCTCAAGCTCTAATCCACTCCAAGCAGAAATTGTGACGCCATTTCTGCAAGAGTATACCCCAACTTTATTTCACTTCAAATCGGACCAAGCACGAGCTTTGCAAGGACCAAGCGAACGTTTTCATCAAACTCAATTGAGGCGACACCTCTTGGGACCAGGTATGTGCCACAAACCCTAATTTTATGCTGGGGTTTGGACCTTTGTGAAAGAAATGATTAAATCAACCCTAACACGATGTATAGATGTGTTTTCCTAAACACGATGAAGCTTTAAGAACAAAAATCACGTGGTTTGGTTCAAAATTTAGTGAGATATTGCGCTTTAAATATGAATGGTTCGTCCCACGAGGATGAAGAACTAATATTGTTCATTTCCTTGTATAAAAAATGGACGGTTGGGATTAAGTTGGACCGCAAAAATGTCCGATTGAAATACTTAAACCTCGCACAACACAAGCCGCCACGCGTAAAACCCAACGAATCGGAGTGTGCCACGTGGAATTCAACATGTCCGAGGATCCAATTAGTCGTTGTATCGGATAAAAGATAATTAGGATTTTCTGAATTAATTAATTCTAGAAAATTCCTAAAATCTTAAAAAATACATATCTTAACATAGAAAAATCATAAAATATGATCAAAATACCACTGTATTAAAAAAAATGAAGAGTAAATTATAAAAATGACATATAAAATTAATGAATTATATTTAATTTTTAATAAATTATTTACTCTCTAGAGTAATTTAATTATTAAAAATTATTTACAAATCCAAAAATTATGAAATTTTCAAGGATTAACCTTTATGTCATTGGGAACATGACTTGATTTTTTCAATGCTAGAAAAAATCCTTAGAGTCAAATTTATCAATTTTCACCAAATTTTGTAATTATTTCCAAAAAAATTTAGGGTGATAAAGTCACACCCTAAAATGACAATTTTTAGCCTCTATAAAATTTAACATGACATTTTTGCCTTTCAGGGTTAAAACTATAAATTTTAAATTTACATTTAAAATCCTAAAATCCTTTAAGCTTGGACCTTGGCCTTGAATGACTAGTATAATTGACCTAATCCTATTCCTTAGGTTTGACTTCCAAATTAGACCTAGGGTAAGCTTAAACTCTAACCAACTTTGGGTAGTCACCCCCCTAAACCCCTGGGTCCAAACCAAATGGACCCAAATCAAAATTTCAATCCCTGAGGTTTAACTCAAATGAGCCTACATCATACTCTAAACCCTAATTAGGTCTAACCCAAATTCAACCTAATTAATCTAATTAAACCTTACTTACATTAGGTTTAATTAATCATAAACCCTATCTTGACTTCATTTTTGGTTGAGGTCTAGTGTTCCTCTTTAATAGCCTAAGGTCTAGCCATATGACTTTCTTTGACTATTCCTAGAAAACTAGAAAATGAACCCTCACCATTAGAAACTCTAAACTATTCTTTACTCAACTTGAAGCTCTACAAATTAGTCCTAAGCTCTAGCACTTAGTAGATGGGATCACTATGAGGGAGCTCAAGGAGAGTTTCCATAAGACTGTTGGACCTTAGGGTTAGCCCTGGGTGTTGTTTTAAAGCTAAGGCACTCACCAACAATCACCTCACTCACAATCACTCACAAATGCAAACCCAAAATTTTCTTGACTCTGATCCCTTAATCTTTTGAGACACTCATGTAGATGGTCCCCTAAACCCACTGGCCCTAGGCTAGGGTTTAGTTAAGACCAGTACATAGAGGAGCCAAAATGGGATTTTCATTGGTCCATGGCTTACTTGTGGTGGTTGGCACCCCAACTCTACCAAAATGCCCAACTTAGCATTTTGCCCCTAAACTCCCCCAAATTACCTAGATACCCTTGGGACCCTAAATTTGGCCAAAATTCCCAAATTTACCCAAAATACCAAAATTTATTCAAAATCATTTAAAACCTTTTAAAAACACTCAAATTACCCAAAATCGCCCAAAATTGCCAAATTACCAAAATACCCCTCAGTAGCCCAAAATTCTAAAAATTCCAAAAAATCCCAAAAATTCCCAAGAAATTCCAAATATTTCTAATTTCACTTTTCTCAACTACCACATGACCTAATTTAGCCATTTTGACCATTTTGACTAAAACCCTAAAATTGTCTTTAAATGCCCAATCTCCCCAAATCCACTTCAAATGTCCATCAAATTCATCCCCATTTCCCCCAATTTCAATCCTAAACTCAAATTCACATTTCATATGAACAATATAAACCAAATCCAAGCTCAATTAGCCCATGCTTTGAGCCCAATTTTGATCCAAATCAAAAGCCCCAATTTTGGCCACAAGACCTAATCTCACCCAATTAAACTCATAGACCACTCAATTTGCCATAATTTATGTTGAAAACTTTTCATAACATTCCCATACATCAAAATTGACGTTTATTTGGTCTTGGTGAAGCCTCAATTTCATTTCATTTTGACTTAAGTCCAAAAGCCCAAAATTGGCTATGCCTCCAAATTTCACCAAATTGATTGCCTTAACCCCAAAATTGACACCCAATTTATGTTGAAAACTCTTTATGATGTTCCTACTGAAAATTTTAAACAATAAATTTGGACTTACCCCAAGGCTAGCCCAATCTAGACCCAAGTCTAGCCCAACATGCCCAAATGACCAAATCTCCAAAATCCTTCAAATTGAACCCTCTAATTGAACTCAAAATCTCTTCAACCCTTCACCAAAAATGTTCCTTACAATCATCTACATCTAAAGCACTATTTAATTGTGCTTGAAATCATGGCTAGCCTAACAAAAATCCAGCCCTTGACCATGTGAACTTAAATGGACCCATGACCAAATTTGACCAAATTAAACTCAACATGACCAAATTAACTCCACCACAGCCAATACTAGGACCCCTAGGACTGAGCCAAGATCATCTAACCCAAGCTAAATGACCTATGGACCAAGGGTCCCCAAAATTAAGGGATTTATTTCCTTAATTTCCCAAACCAAAGATATCCTCGCCAAAGCCTCCCACCAATTTAAGTTAATTGCTTTGACAGATTTCCCTCAGGTTTCTGAACTCATAGCCACCTCCACCTTCCATGGCCGGCCAGCCTAGTCATTGGAGAAGCCAAAATTGAGGGCCACCCCCTCTTAAACTTCACCCAATTCAAACTTAGAGGCCAGCTCACCCAATTTAAATTTTAGAGCCCCTCTGCCCTCCACCTAAGCACACATTGCACCCAAACATTGGCCCTAACAGCAAGCCTTAAGCCATTTTTATAAAAAGCTCGCCCCATGACCTTGGAGGTAGTGCTGAAAATCTCTCAGAGAGACCCATTCAAATTGCTCCCAGAGACTCTTTGAAATCTCCTCAGCTCAAGCCAACCATTTTCCCCCACTGATTCCCACTGTGGAAGCTCAATTTTGAGCTCAAACTTCTGTCAAAAACAAAGATAAAGCACAATATACATCCACAGTCCACCAAACTCGAATTAAAATTACCCACACCTTCACCACAGTGGAAGAAGAAGAAGCCCCATCAAATCCCCCTTCTACAGAGACCCTAACATAACTCTAGACCAACACTTGAAATCGAGCTTAGTCGAATTCATACCTAGACCTTACACCACAACAAGAGGCTTAATCTCTAGCCTCCTTGGACCTCAACAAACGTGTAGAGCACCTCTGATTGAAGCTTCCCTTCTCAGAGCAAAGGTATTGAACTCCCTCTCTTCCCGAGCCTATTTTGATTATCTATTTGATTAAGCTTAATTTCATGGCATCTTAACTATATAGATATGTTCATCTAGTCTAGACGAGCATTTAAAAAAAAATTCATTCAATTTGGTTGAGAAATGAGGGAGATATCAAGCCTTGAAGATGGACGGTCCTCGGGTTAGGCCATTAGGGATGATGACAGAGAGCTGTCTGATCGTGTGTTTATCTCATCAATAGATGAGATAAAGCCGAACAACGCTTCCTTACGCGAATCGTGGGCCTAGTCCCCATTGAGGTGGATGGCGACGTCAAATAGGAGAGCGCCGCGTGGAGCTTCGGAGCCGCCGTAGGTTAACATGGCACCTTGTGTTTAAATAGATAAATAGGGATTTAAATAATTTAAAAAATGTCCCTAAACTTTGAAAATCCATATCTTGGTGTAGAAAAATCACAAAAATAAAATAAAAATACCCTCTTGCTTGGTGAATAGAGGAAAACAATGTGGAAATAATTTGAAGTCCATTTAATTTGTATTTCATTTTTAATAAATCATTTAGGGTTAGGAGTCTTTTTAACTCTCCATGCATGTATGAATTTTACCATGGTTTGCAATTTTGACATGTTGTAGCCTCCAATAAGGGGAACAATCCCTGATTTTTCTAAAGTTAGGGGAGATCTCTAGACAGAGATCTATATTTTTCAAGCTTATGTCTATTATTTGCATAAATAAATCATAATAATTATTATGTTTCTTAGAAAAATCCAAGAAAATTTTAGTAAGTCTACTATGACCAGAGAACTATTTGAAAAATATTTCACGAGCCAAGTCATTCAAAATGCACCTAATCTTTATAAACCCTAAAATAAAAAGATAATTAATTTTGGAAAGTACAAACATCAAAATGACTTTATTTTTAATCTCCACTATTTTTTAAGATTCAAAGAGCTCCTTATAAAAATTTCAAAATATTTTGAACTCATTTGATAACTCAAATTGATTTTCTAAGTTAAATGACATTTTTTACACTAAAATAATTTTTACTAATCAAAATATAACTAAAAAAATTATGAAAACTAGCTTTTGGAGTTCTATGTGGTTAGAAGAATTCTCTAAAAATAAAATTGTGTTTAAAATAAAAACTTCATTTTTAGCCTATTTTAAATATTTAAAATAATTAAAAAATGATAAAAATCACAAAAATAATAAAATTCAGGAAATGTTCTAAATTGTTTTCTAAGCATTTACGAACAATTAGAATATTTTTCCTGACTTTATAAATAAATATATTGAAGTTTAAAGCTTAAAATAAATTTTAAAGGCTAAAAATGGATTTTCAGCAAAATAATTCCAATAAATCAAAGAAAAAATTAGAAAAATGTAAAGTTTGCTTCCCTAGGTTCTCTAACCTCAAGGAGATTTTTCAAAGACATAAAACTTAATTTTCAACTCTTAAAATATTTTATAATTAATAAATACTCGAGAACTTAAAATAATTCTAATAATTCAGAAAAAAAACTCAATAAATCATGAAATTTGGTACAAATGGTTCCCTAGTTTAAGTTTACCTATAGTAACAATTTCAAGGGATTAGGCTTTACCTTGGTCAAGTTATGGAATTTTCTTTGAAAAATCCTATTTTTGCTTTAAAATAAAAATGTAAATTAAATTAAATTTTGAAAAATCACATTTTCTCCTTTGATGTCTTAATTGACCAATGAGTAAGGTAAGATAAAAATTTCAAAGTCATTTGAATTAAACTTGATAAATTATGAAGTGATAGAGTCTTCGGGGCAAAAGTGTAATTTTGGAAGTTTAGCCTTAATTAACATTTAGGCTTAATTCAAAGAGGGAAAAGAGTAACCACTGATTTTAACTGACTCATTTGGATGATTGAAACCAAAAGGGGATTAATTGGTAGAAACCAATCTCATTGTTTCCTAATTAAAAAATAAAATTGTAAATTCCTAAAATTATTAAAATTTGGAAGTTCATTAAATTAAATAACCTTAAACTTAGGGGTTTAACTTTGGAAATTAATAACTCAATAATAAAATACCCCTATTTGAGGTTTAAATGATTTTGAAAAGTTTTAAAGATGAATCATCATCACTTAAAATTTTAATCTCATTCAAAAATAACTAAGACATCCACCAAAATCTTAAGGGATTAGTAGTGAACTAAGCTAAATCAAATTTGGTTAAATCAGGATTAGAAAAGTGAACATAATTAAAAATGAACACCTTTGGAAATGATAATTAAATCAGCCCAAATTAAAACTAACTAAATGTCTTTGATAAATCTTTAAATTAAATCACAAATGATAATTACCTTATTATTAGGGATAATTAAAACATCAATATTCACTGAGCATTAAAGATATTTATAAGATGGGTTATTAAGAAACATAATAAGTTTAAATGAGCTCAAGACCTTTCACTAGGTAGTAAGAGGGAGGCATGGACCTGCTTCTTTCTCCTAACCTGTTGGATACCTCAGTAGGGTTGGATAGATAACCAAAACCTTATTTTATTGCCTCATATAAACTGCTCTCACATGCATTTTGAGTTTCAGGTGGTGGAACGATAAGACTCGCCATGTATGCTATAACAGTTTACAGCGCCGTCTTTCTTGTACTTTCATGTTGTACTTTTGATATTAACACAAACTTGCATGTTAAACAACGATGTCACCCTACATGAAAACTAAAACTATTAGGATAGTCACAAAACCAAAATCAAAACTAAAACTAAAATCAACTAAGATAAAATTCACCCCCACAACATTCAAAATATAAAACAACTCAAAATTTAATCACAAATATCACACAAAACTACAATTGCAACTAAATTATGATGTCTCTATCAGATGATCGGGAATCCCTTGAAGGAGGTAAACTACGGTTGCTAACGAGGCTTCCCACGATCTAAATAAAATTATGGAACTCATTAAGTTGAGTTTAGTAAATTCATTTGGACTAAGTGAATCCAATAGAAAATAGTGGTGTCGGAATGAGGGAACCGTAAGATCATAACCGGTGTCAATCTAATCAACTTTAACATCCCCCATAAAATTTAAAGAACTTCAACCATAGGACCACCTGATTTGATATCATAACTTGACACCCTAGAAAACTCAAACTCATCACGGTAAGGAGTGAGGAGCTAGCATGATGGGCAGCAAGACCATCTTTAACAGCAAAACATGTCTTCCCCAGCTAAACATTTTATTCTTTAGAATTAAACAACCAAGACATAGGACTTTGAGGTTTTTTTCTTATGCAACATAAATCCTTACCTCATGTTTAGGCCTTTATACAACTCTGTTATACAATATAAGCTCTAACTCGTCTTAGGATTTCGAGGTTGTCATTTATTACGACCTAAATCCTCACATCTTTCAGGCTGTTTATGCGATCGTTTCACACAAATGTAAGCCCTAACAAATAAAATTGGCATGATGAAACATTTAAATATTTATCCTCAAAAAATGAAGCCAAACATTAGGATAGACTGGGAAGTCACCGAGGTTCTCCTTCGGATCTATGACACCCCCTAGTTCTTCCTCCTTTAGATTCTAAAAATAAAATGCTCCAGATTTGAGCTAATCTCATTTCACACCTCTTTGTCCGATTTCATTGAAAAGTTCTATCCTTTTGAATTCTTTGAAGATAATATTTCCTGATTTTTATTGAAAGTTTTCTTAGGTGGCTTTGGTCATTTAAGATATAATTAGATATAGTCTAAACCCAGTTTAATATAAACCCTATTTAATTCTTCATATTAAATAAGGCAAATTGTGAGAAAATAAAACAGTTTTGCACACCAAATGGACGTCATATATTTTTCAGTTATTTGATCGAGCATCATCCTCAAGTCTTGTGTTTATCCTTCGGGATAGATACAAGGTTTGAGGTACAACACTCTTTCATTTAAACTATGAAAAATATGGGGTCGATTTGATTTCATATTTTTCTAAACATTAAAATGTCCTTCCGAAGCGGGCTACGGGATTTCAATTCTGGGATCGACAACTTCTTACTGGCAACTCCTCCAACAAAAATAGTGCCGACACCCTAAATAGGTCTTACCCTAATTAGACCTAATTAATCTAATTAAACTTCACTTACATTAGGTTTCATTAACCAACTCTAATTAGGTATGATCCAAATTAGACCTAATTAATCTAATTAAATCTTACTTATATTAGGTTTAATCAATCATAAGCCTTAATTAGTTCAAACCCAAATTAGACCTAATTACTCTATCTAAACCTTACTTAAATTAGGTTTAATTAACCCTAAATTATAATTAGGTCTAACCTAAATTAGACTTAATTAATATAATAAAACCTTATTACATTAGGTTTAATTAACCTTTAACCATAATTAAGTATAACCCTAATTAGACCTAATTAATTTAATTAAACCTTAGCCATATTAGGTTTAATTAAAATTCAACCCTAATTAGTTCTAATATTAATTAGACTTAATTTAATCCTTAAGCCTTAACTACATAAGGCTTGAGCCAAACTAAACCTTAATTAAGTCAAATTCTAGCCAGACTTAATTAATACTTAAAAGTTTTACTCACATTAGGCTTAAAAACCATAAATCCTATTTAAATTTAATCTAAATTAGAAATAAAACATCCATTAAGCCTTATTCAAATTAGGCTTAGTCCCTCAATCTAAACCTTAGGTTCAACCTACATTGAACCTATGTTAGCTCAAACCGTAAGTTCAATCCAAATAGAACCTAAGTCAACCTAACCCTTAGGTTCAACCCAAATTGAACCTAAGTCAACCTAAACTTTAGTTTCAACCTACATTGAACCTAAATCAACCTAAACCTTAAGTTTAACCTACATTGAATCAAAGTTAGCCCAAAGCATAGGTTTAAACAAATAGAACCTAAGTCAACCTTAATCCATAGGTTCAACATACATTGAACCTATTCAACCTAAAACCTTAGGTCCAACACACATTAAAATAAGTTGTCCTAAACCTTAGATTCAACCTGAATTGAATCTAAACCATATTAAACCTTATGCTCTACCTAAATTGGACCTAAATCATCCAATACCTTAGATCCTACCTAAATTGGATCTAACCATTCCATATCTTAGTTCCTACCTTAATTGGACCTAAATCATCTCAATTTTTAAGTTCAATCTATATTGAACCTAAGACAATCGAAACCTCAAATGAACCTAAATTATCTTAAACTTTAGGTTCAACCCAAAGTGGACCTAAACCAATTTAAACTTTAAATTGAATCTAAGTGACACCATATCTTAGGTCTTTCCTAAATTGGACCTTAACTACATCAAGTCTTAGGCTCTACTTACATTGAACCTAAATATTAAGTCTAATTTATTAGACATTAATCAACTTTCCTTATGTTTAACCTAAATTGGACCTAAACTACCTCAAACTTTAGGTTCTACCCAAATTGAACCTAATTAATATCAAACTTTAAGTCCTACCTAAATTAGACTTAAATCATATCAACCTTAGATTCTATCTAAATTAAATCTAAGTAGTATCAAACTTTAGATTCTACCCGCATTGAACCTAAATCTTAAGTCTAATTTATTAAACTTTAATCAAGTTTCCTTAGGTTTAACAGACATCAGACCTAAAATAAATGGAATAATGACCTAAAAATGATGATTTAATTTCACATCTAAATATAACCGACATAAATAAAATGAAATTCATGACAATAACAATTCACATAAAATCCATTTTTAAAATACATTAACACTTAAACTTAAACATAAAAATGCAACTAGGTTTGAGATGATATTTTGGAGGAGGTAACCCATGGTTGCTAGCAAAATATCTTCCAACCACTTGTGGTTAATCAATCCACAAACACAATGACCCGGGACGACGGAACCATGGGATCCTGATCGGGTCATCCAAAAAAAAAAGAACGAAAAAATGACAAAATTCAACTGATTAATCAATCATAAACAACCTAAAATTTTCCAACCCTTAAAATCCAAATAAGACATTATAACTTAAATTGAACCCTAATGAACATAAATCACTGAATGCAACTTGAACATCTGTATTTAGATCTACGAAGATCTCTTCGACAACACAATCTGTGGTTGCTGACAAGAATCTTTCGGTCCTGCTTTAAACACCTTTCAGACTAAGTAGATTTGAATACCCTTATGACCCAGGGATGACAGAGCCATAAACATCTTAATTGGTTATTCAACCAACTAAATAAAAAAATTAAAAAATGATTTCATGGCTAATAGTATTTTGATTTGCAGGTTTGCTAAAGACATGAGACAAATTACACATTAGATTTTCCTTGCATGTTATTAGGGTGTGCTAACTCTATTTTACTGGGATGACATTGTGAAGCAAAAATAGTGAACCTCCAGACAACAAAACAACAAAACAATGAAAATAAAACAATAAAACCAAATGACATAAGCAAGACATAAACAAAATAAAAAAATGAAATGACAAAAATTAAACCTTTAGGGTAGAATCAGATTCTTAGAAACTCCTTACTATAGGCTCAAACTTTGATGTTCCTTTCCTTGACCTTGGCACTTAAAGTTTCTCTGAGAACAAATATTAGTCTTAATAGGGAGATTTCTTGAGTAGTTTTAACTACTTAAGATGTAATTAACTATAGGAGCTTGCTCTTATAGTAGTGTTGAAGAACTCAGAAAATGTCTTACACCTAAATCTCTGGTTATGAAACCTTTATGTGGTTTTCCTTGCATGAGAATCTCAGAAATCAAACATTTCTGGATTCTCTATAAACAAAACCACTACACCATTTTCTTTTGTTTTCTATTTTAATTTGTTATTTTCCTCTTTCTCCAAATTACTTAACATCTTAAGTTCATTCATGTGATCTAAAGAGAACAAGTCATTTGGAGAATGGGGCAATAAAATAGATAAAAAAAAAGTGGTTACTATTTTCAACAACGACATCAACCAACGACATGAACGATGGAATTAACGACGACGGTGACAAGTAGAAAATCAAGATTCATAAGTTTAATACTAAATATTCTGATACCTCAGTTATCATAAAATTTACTAGAAATTCTTCTAAGTTGGACTATAACTTTTCTAGAGCAAAATTTTAATGTTATCTTTAAGAGACCCACTAACAAAAATCAACATATTTTTAAAACTTGTATTGTTACTTAAGGACAAGTAACGTTTACTTTTAGGTGTGTTGATATGCTCTAAAATGAGCTGCTTCTATATATACATTTTATACTCATTTTTAAGGATATTAAGCTTTAATGAATGATATTTTGTGTGTTTTTGGTTTCAGGCACTAGAAATAGGGTTTTGGAGAAAATGAGAAAAAGTGGAGCAAAAAGGAGTCAGATGAAGAAAAAAGAAGTCAAATGAAGCAAAAAGGCAAAAAGTGGTCGAGTGCCTAGGCGTTGGGTAATAACCCGAAGGCTTCTAGAAGGCTAGCGCCTAGGCGCCACAGTTGGGTGCCTAGGCGTCATAATTGGTTATGGATTTTATGAAATGAATTTGGATGGATTTTGAAGAGGTGCTTGAAGTGACTTTTGATTATTTTAAGAGCTTTATTTAATGTGACCATTGGCTAGTCAAAAGAGGGGTGTTTGGGGCATACCTATTAAAATAGGAGAGAGAGTGTGTGTGTGGAGAGGTTGGAGATTTTGGACTTTGCAGGAAGTATAGAGGATTGCTCTTTTTTTGGCAAGGAGGGCATGAATCTTTTGTAAAGATAAGTCTTTGACTCTTTTGGTATTTAATTTGAATTATTACAATATAGTTGTGTGTTTTCAATGTTTCAATGAAGAATCCTTGTGTTTTCTCGATGCTTAGTGAGAAGTTTTCTTTACTCTTCTCCTTGTGAAGAGAATTAATTATGTGTATGATTAGAATTATTTGAAGATTTCTTTTATTTCAAAATTATGATGCTACTTCACTTGAACTTCATTTACATTACAATTTAGGTCTATTTTAATGTTAAAATTTCTTGTAATTGCATTAGGATCTGGAATGGCGGTGTAATTCTCAGCTGAGTGAAACCACACTAGCCTTTAAGATGGAGGGGAGCCAAGTCCAAGGTTTAGTGCAAATAGAAAGGAAGATAAGTTTTGATGGGCATAGAATTGGCGATTCTAAAGTGACAGGCTAGAAACCTTACCCATTTGGTCTTTAGTTTGGAACCTAAGGCCTGGTTAGTTCTATAGAGCACACACAGTGGGTAATCTGGAAGTGAGAGGCTAGAATCTACTCAGCCTAAACATATCAATTAGGAACTTAACTTTAAATTATCCAATGTTCTTTATGCACTCAGAAAAGGGTAAAGAATAATTATGCTTCTATTTGTCACAAAATTACCTTTAAACCTTTAAACATTTGATTTATGCACTGACTATGATCTCATCTCAAGGGGAAGGGGATTTTTATTATATAAGAATTTTCCAAAATTTAACCAGTCTTCGTATATTAGGTTTTTTTTTAATTTAGTTAAATTTAATTTTATAGTAAATTAGTAAATTTAGGAAATCCAAACTTTTCAAAAATTCCAAACTAAGATCTGATAGTAGTATACTAGAATTAGCCTAACAGATTTCTTACATTGCTTCCATGTGGGATTGATACTGAGGTTTTTAAAGAAAGTATTATATTACTTGAAATGATATGTGCACTTACTAGTGTGTGAAATATAAATCAATTCTAAATTCTTTACCATATCCATTTTTGTGCACTAGCAACCTAAAGAATCGGGTTGTTTTTGGCCAGGAAACTACATAACTGCGTAGTTGTGGGTTGGGTCAAGACTAAGTTAACCTTATAAAAATTCTCTCTAAGCTTGTTCATGTTGCTTCCAACCTTCTAAGTGTTAGAGATTAGAACTAACATATGAAACTCCAGAAAAGCTAACTTGCTCCCTAGAGAGTACAGTATTTAGCATTTTGCAGTTCCACTATTCATCAGACCAATAGTCTTTAACCTGACTATGGTAATTGGGGTTGGGAATAGTGCAGACAAACCTCACCCCATTACACACCCAATGATCCAACCAAAAGTTGATTTGTCCCTCTCCTAGCTCCTAAATGAACAGATCTTCAGCCTAATTTTTTATACTCAGCATCTTGGACCAAATCCTGGAATCCTCCAATTTCTTAGACACAAGAGTTAGATGCACAAACCTGCAGTATTTCCCCATCATATGTTTAGCCCAAAGACTATCTTGGGCCCTGAATTTGATCCATAAATTGCAAAGGTTAATGAAGCTTAAATGCTAAAAATCCTTGAAGCTCAAACCTCCAGCCTGAAGAGGTTTCTAAACTTTCTACCAAGATAGCCAGTAGAACTGTTTCTTTTGCCCAGCCCACAAGAATTTGTTAAAAATTCTACCAAGGAGAACTTGTGTACCTTTCTATATAGTAAATATCTGAAAGACATATGCATGCATAGCTGTCAAAATGCTTTTCAGTAGGGTAACACTCCTCCCATTTGATAAGAAAGAGTTTGTCCAACAATTAAGCTGGGCCTTGATCTCATCAATAACATCATGGAATTGAGTTTGTTTGGATCCGCCTTTGATTAATTGAACTCCAAGATACTTAATAGGAAGAGAAGCAATACTAAATCTAGTGTAATTAGAAATCCAATTTTTGATCTGAGAAGTTGTGTCAGCACTAATATAAACTTGACATTTCTGCTGGACTTGATCCATACCTGAAGCTTGTTGAAAATGCTTAAGGCCTTTATGCAGTGTCTTGACAACATTTTTGAATACATTAGGAAATATTATTATATCATCAACATAGGCCAGATGACTTATGTTGATATTATATCTGTGATGATAAGCCAAAGAGGATGAAGCAGCAAACACCTTATTTAATAACCTTGAAAAATAATCCAAGGCTAAAATAAAGATAGTTGGAGACAAGGGGTCCCCTTGTTTAATTCCCCTAGATGTAGTGAAGAAACCATGACATTTTCCATTGATTAGGATAGAATGAGCATGCATTTTAACCATCTTTCAATTAAGTTAGTGAAATCCACAGTGAAGCCCCTAGCATATAGAGTCTCCAAAATAAATTCTCAATTGATAGTATCATAGGCCTTCCTTATATCAAGCTTGAAAATGACATTCCCCCCTCTGCATTTCCGATCAAGGTCTAGCAAAAGCTCCTAAGCCAACAAGGTATTATCTGTAATATTTCTACCCTTGACAAAAGCAACCTGATTGGTACAAATGAGATTTTGGAGGTTTGGTTGGAGCCTGAAAACTATAATCTTGTTGATCATCTTGGAGATAACAATAGATAAGCTTATGGGCTTAAAGTCTCCCCAACTTTTCCGAGTCTAATTTTTTGGTATGAAAGTGATAGTGGAAGAAGTGAAATACCGAGGAGGATCAACCCCATTGAAAAATTTCTAAATAGCTTGGATAATATCTTTGATGGTTTGGACCGAGTAGCTTTATAGAATGTGGAGGTAAACCCATCAGGCCCAGCAGACTTCTGCTCATAAATTGAGTCTAAAGCTATTTTAATCTCATCCTCCAAAGTTATGTTAGTCATATTTAAGCTTTGTACATAATCTTGACAGTCAGAGAAGAGAGCAGTCTCAATTGTAGTTCTAGTTGTTTGCCTGCTGGTGAAAAGATTTTGGAAATAATTAACAGCATCTTGAGCAATTTCCTCATCATTGGTGAGATTTTGACCAGTGGAGTTAGTGATATAAAGGATCATATTGCATTTACTCCTGAAGTTAATACATGCATGATAAAAACTTGTATTTCGTTCTCCCCCAGTGAACTTAGAGATAGTTGCCTTTTGCTTAAAAAAACTCTCATGATAGTTAATTTCGGAAATAAGTTTCTCATTTACTTGGTATACATCAGCTTCAGTGTTCAAGCCCGATTGGAAACCTAATTTTAATCTGTAAATCTCCTCCTGAGCAGCAACAATATTGTCATGAACATTCCCATAATTTTAATCTAAGGATTACCATTAGGTTTGGAAATCCAAGCCTTGCCAATTTCCTGAAGGAAATTAGCGTGTAAAGTCCACATGTTTTGAAATCTAAAGGGAGTACTAACAGGTCTGGCTGAGTTCTGCATGGAGAAAAGTAAGGGTTTGTGATCAGATCCAGCCACAACAAGGTGTGAGACAATAGTATAAGGAAATGTTTAAAGCAAATTAGAATTGACAAGCATTTTATCCAGCCTCTCCCACAGGGTGCCCCTCTTCCAAGTAAATTGAGGTCCTTGAAAGCCTAGATTAAAAAGTGTGGCATTTTGGATGAAATCATTGAACCTGGCCATGGTTGAAGGTAAAGGAGCATTTCCCCCTCTTTTTTCAGTAGGATAAGTAATACAATTAAAGTCCCCTCCCAAAATCCAGAAAGAATCAATAGACTGACCCAGATGCAATAAATTCTGCCAAAGGATCTACTGTTGATTAGTTAAGCTGCTGGCATATATAAAAGTAGCTTACCCCACATGAGCTCCAATAGAAAACTGGATATGTAGGAACTGTGAATGATTAAGTAACATAGACCATTGTAACTCAGTTCTTACAAAAAGCCAGATTTTATTATTCAAGTTAGCAAAAAAAGTAAACTTTGGAAACTTTTTTACAATGTTATGAGAATATTTTGAGAATATGGGCTCTAAAAGAGCAAAGCACCAAAATTTGTGAGTTCTTATGAGATATTTCAATCTCTTGAGTGAGGAGGGATGAGCCACTCCTCTTATATTCCAACATGAAAAATTGGTCATTGAGAAAAGGTTCACCCTTTCCCTCTAGTTCTAGGATAGGATTCCACTTGTGGAATTATGGAAGGTCCATCCAAGGGTTGTTTTACTTCCAGCCTCCCTTTCTTCTTCCTGTTTCTCTTTTGAACTTTCCATTCATCAGTTAACACATTAGTAAGACCGTTAATTTTAGGGTCATCAATCTTATGTGGATTAATATCTAATAATCTTTCTTCTTGTATGTTATCCTCCAACTGTCTCTTTTCAGCAGTAGAACAGTTACTAGTGTTCTCCATCTCAGCAGCAATTGTAGTGGTATTCAAATCAGATTTATGGTGAGTAGCATTAACATCTATTTCTAAAGCTTTCTCACCTGAAACCCTCCCTACCTGTTCAGCTGCCTCTAACTATAAAGTTGCAATAACCTTCCCCTTAAACCTTTCAGAATTCTTCTTTTTTGAAGGAGGATGAAGTCTATAACACTTCTCCAAATTATGTCCAAACATTCTACAATGAGGACAATAAATAGGTCTTTGTTCCACAACAATGCTCTACAAGAAACCTTCCACTTCAGATCCAATCTAGACCCTCTCAACATCTGGAAGTGTTATATCTCTTTCTACTAGAACTCTATCCCCTGCAAGTCTAGCCATTTTATAAGTTGGAGGATTTACTTTCAAAGGAAACCCAAGAGCTCAGTTGATGTTAAAAATAACATTTTGATGGTAGTATTGAATTGGAAGATTAGGTAATTTAAACCATATAGGGACTATTGGGGACTCTTTATTAGGATCAAACCCAGGAGTCCACTTCACCAGTTTCATAGGGGTTCCATTAATCAACAAAGATTGTTTAGCAAACACTCTTGCATAATCCTTCTTAGTGGATAATTTAATTAACAAATTCCTGCCATTCAGTAAGCCCAATTTCCAGGCACCATTGAGCTTTAGCTCTTCAAAATATTTCCTTACATAGTCCATCATAGGATGTCTTCCTTTGTAGAAAACAAGATGGTTGGCTTTCCATCCTTCAGCCCTAAAGGATTAATATAAGGACAAACCCCATTTTCTACAGCAGCATCATGAAGGGTCTGTGGAAACACCAAGTGCTCAAAGGACTTAGGTAAATCAATCTCACTACCAATTACATCAGCAAATGTTTCCTTAGTCCATTGGGCATTGGTTTCAACATCAATAGGGAGCAAGTACCACTAACCAACCAATTAGGGAGAATCAGCGTACCAGCAAGAGAAACCAAACTAACAGTCCACCTAGCTTAACAGACAATGGAACAGTAACCAAAATTTAAAAAACTGTTGCCCAGGAAAGCCCCAAGCAAATAAAAACTACAAAACTTCAAGCCAAGATAGAACGTCTTCCTAAGGCTGAAACTCCAAGCTCCACCACCTTGCTCCACAACACCGCCGGGAAGGAGCCATCAGTGCCCAAACCATAGTAGAGCAAAATCTGCACCAGCCACCATGCATACATATACTGTGCTCCACCATATTGCAGAACCATGTATGTAGCAAAATTAGTCATGCATGAGGCAAACCCTTCTAAAAATCCATTCTAGGTGACACCTTTTAGATCCCTTGGATCTTTAAGATGGGGCCAGTGCAGCGACCCCGTAAAGTCATACATACCTGGAGACTCACCATGTGCTTAGATGTTGGTTAGGACACATATCATTAGATGATGTGTTAGGTTAGGGTTTAGGGTGCTATGTAAGTTTTGTGGATAACTTTGGCTATTATTTTATTTATGCTAGCCATGTGTCACCTTTTTCAGCTTTTTTTGGTGTGCTAGTAGGTGTGATGTGCATGATAGTATACTAAAACATTCTTTTGTAGAGATTCATGCCTACTTATACACACATGCATAAATACCACTATGGGGGAGCAAGTAATAATTTCTAACCCCTTTGCTTGCAGGTGTTATTTAGCTCCCCACATATAAGGTCAGATCAAGTATTTTTTCTCTTTTCAATGTATTTGATAAAGTCTTTAAGCTGAGTATGTATTGAAATAAGGTACAGGCACAAGTTTTGAGGTGGATAATACATCAAACCACATGACGAGGACTAGAAGCGGCAGCTAATGTCCCACACCTTAAGTCTGGATTCTACATTTTAGTAGACTTAGGACATGACATGTATATGTGGAGTTTGGCCACTTTTATTGCTTTCTTGGAATATGTTACTGACCCAACGACACTTTAGCCTCTTTTATGTATTATTTTTGGAGTGGTTTCTTTTCTATATGTCTGTGTGTGTTTGGAGTGCTTTTATTGATTATTTCTTCGCATTTGAGATATCATGAAAATTATAATCTAAGCTCACTAAGGACCCTAAAGTTATTATTCTTTCTATTTTAAAAATCCTAACAAAAGATTAAACTAAATCAAAATTTAGGATTAAAATATTCTAGATTTTTCAAAACCTATCTTTTATTATCTACATAGCCTTCAGGCTGGTTTTAAAATGGGTTGCTTGCATGGATATATCCCCGGTCATATTAATAGGGGCCTCCATGCTTAAGATTGTGATAGATAACTACAACATATTTACATGTCTCAAGGAGAAGCCCTCGGGCTTCACCAATCTGATTGGCCCAACATAGGTTTTTACATATGAGGCTGTCTAGTGTGCCTAGGGTGTTATAAGGCTCCTCGAATCATATGAGCTGTATGTCCTTTTTGTTTGGAGTTTTTTCAGCTTTGTAGTTGAACCTCCACTTCTCTCCTTTCCTTAGGCATCCTCGCCACTTTGGCAAGTATAAGTCCCACCTCTTAGAGCTCCGATTGACAGTCATAGGATATAGTTTTGTTCATTTGACCTTAGGGCTATCGAAGTCCCCATGGATGATGTGATTCATGGATTGCTGATTGGGGATCTCTAATCATGTTGGCCCAAATACCTTCACGATCAGGTCGACTTAGGGTTTTAGTGACTAAGGATGACAAGTCTGTGGTACCCCGACCTGATCACCTCTAACTTTTTAGGACTATTGTTCTCTACCTTTAGCTACCTCTGTTGAGCCTTATCTACTCCTTTGGCTTCATTGATATCATTTTAATACCTGGAAACTGACAAGTTGCCACTCATATGGGATACAATGATTTGTCTTTTGCCCTTATGATGTAAAACTGGTTTGATACATAAGGATATCCCCATCAAAATGATCATGTTTATTTCATAGGCTTCGTATGCCGAGGAGTCACTACCCATTCGAGATGTGAGAGACTCACTCTTTACCCGATGACTTAGCATGAGCTTGAAGCATCAGAAATTTCTCATACAAAATATCCACCCTTTATGGACCTATTTCCCCCATAATCATGATAAAAAAAAGAGAAACTCTTTTTATCAAGATTATTTCTTGATATTCCCTAGGATATATCTAACTAAGTGGGAACGTCCCCTTAGGAGTGCTCTTGATCACATAACAAAAAATTTCTTTTTTATTCTTTAATTATGGGTGGCTTATGTAGGGATTATCTTCATGGTTAACGTGTTTCAAAGTATATTTGTCTGATCTTGTTTGGACAAATACTCTCAAACCCATCACACCAATATTAACCATGCATAAGCCTTTAATCTCTTTTCTTTTAATTATTTGTTTATTGTATTTCCTTTTTCTATTTAATTCCTCTCCTATTCAAATCATTTATATAATTTAAGATGGAGAATTATTTGAATAAA
>NEWO01001087.1:0-14854 GCA_003013225.1 Phalaenopsis aphrodite | reverse complement strand
CAATCCTCTCCCCATTACACAACCAATGATCCAACCAAAAGTTGATTTTTCCCTCTCCCAGCTCCCAAATGAATAGGTCTTCAGCCTAATTTTTGATGCTCAACATCTTGGACCAAATCCTGGAATCCCCCAATTTCTTAGTTACAAGAGTTGGATGCACAAACCTACATTATTTCCCCATCATATGTTTAGCCCAAAGACCATCTTGGGCCCTGAATTTTATCCATAACTTGTAAAGTTTAATGAAGCATAAATGTTGAAAATCCTTGAAGCCCAGACCTCCAGCCTGAAGAGGTTGGCAAACTTTCTGCTAAGGTAGCCAGTAGAACAATTTCTTCTCCCCAACCCATAGGAATTTGTTAAAAATTCTACCAAGGAGCACTTGTGTACCTTTCTGCATAGTAAACATCTGAAGGAAATATGCAGGCATAGCTTTCAAAATGCTTTTCTGTAGAGTAATTCTCCCCCCCATTTAATAAGAAAGAGTTTGTCCAACAATTAAGTTGGGCCTTGATTTGATCAATAACATCATGGAATTAAGTTTTTTTTTGGATCTGCCTTTGATAATTGAACTCGAATATACTTAATAGGAAGAGAAGCAATGCTAAATCCAGTGTAATTAGAAATCCAATGTTTGATCTGAGAAGTTGTTTTAGCACTAATATAAACTTGACATTTATGCTGGTTTAAATCCATACCTGAAGCTTGCTGAAAATGCTTAAGGCCTTTATCCAGTGTCTTGACAGCATGTTTGGATGCATTAGGAAAGATTATTATATCATCAGCATAAGCCAGATGACTTATGTTGATATTAGATCTATGATGATAAGCCAAAGGAGATGAAGCAGCAAACATCTTATTGAATAACCTTAAAAAATAATCCAAGGCTAAAATAAAGATAGTAGGAGGCAAAGGTTCCCCTTGTTTAATTCCCCTAGATTCAGTGAAGAAACCATGAAATTTTCCATTTATCAGGACAGAATGAGCATGCATTTCAACCATCTTTCAATTAAGTTAACGAAATCCACAGTGAAGCTCCTAGCAGATAGAGTCTCCAAAATAAATCCCCAAGTGATAGTATCATAGGCCTTCCTTATATCAAGCTTGAAAATGACATTCCCCCTCTGCATTTCCTGTCAAGGTCCAGTAAAATCTTCTGAGCCAACAAAATATTATTTGTAATATTTCTGTCCTTAAAAAAAGCAACCTAATTGGTAAAAATGAGATTTTGGAGGTGTGGTTGGATCCTGAAAACTATAATCTTGCTGATCAGATTGGAGATAACATTAGATAAGCTTATAGGCATGAAGTCTCCCCAACTTTTCCTAGTCTGATTTTTGGGTGTCAAAGTGATAGTGGAAGAAGTGAAATACCTAGGAGGATCAACCCCATTGAAAAAGTTCTGAACAACTTGGATAATATCTTTGCTAGTTTTGGACCAAGTAGCTTTATAGAAGGTGGAGGTAAACCCATCAGGCCTAGCAGACTTCTGCCCATCAATTGAGTCTAAAGCAATTTTAATCTCATGCTCCAAAGGTATGTTAGTCATATTTAAGCTTTGTACATAATCTTGACAGTCAGAGAAGAGAGCAGTCTCATTTGTAGTTCTAGCTATTTTCCTACTGGTGAAAAGATTTTGGAAATAATTAACAACATCTTGAGGAATTTCCTCATCAATGGTGAGATTCTGACCAGTGGAGTTAGTGATAGAAAGGATCATATTGCATTTCATCTTGAAGTTAATATATGCATGTTAAAAACTTATATTTTTGTCTCCCTCAGTGAACTTAGAGATAGTTGCCTTTTGCTTAAGAAAACTCTCATGATAATTAATTTGGGAAAGAAGTTTCTCATTTGCTTGGTATACCTCAGCTTCAGTGTTCAGGCCCAATTGGAAACCAACTTCTAATTTGTAAACCTCCTCCTGAGCAGCAACAAGATTCTCATGAAAGTTCCCAAACTTCTGTCAATTCCACCTTCTAAGATGCACAACTAATTTCTTTTGAAGCTTCCAAAGCTTAATCCAAGGATTACCATTATGTTCAGAAATCCAAGCCTTGCTAATTTCCTGAAGGAATTCAGGGTGTAACGTCCACATGTTTTAAAATCTAAAGGGAGTACTAACAGATCTGGCTGAGTTCTAGATGGAGAAAAGTAAGGGTCTGTGATTAGATCCGGTCATAGCAAGGTGTGAGACAATAGTATAAGGAAATATTTGAAGCTAATTAGAATTAACAAGCATTCTATCCAGCCTCTCCCACAGGGTGCCCCTCCTCCAAGTAAATTGAGGCCCTTGAAAGCCTAGATAAAAAAGTGTGGCATTTTGGATGAAATCATTAAACCTAGCCATGGCTGAAGGCAAAGGAGCATTACCCCCACTTTTTTCAGTTGGAGAAGTAATACAATTAAAGTCCCCTCCCAAAATCCAGAAAGAATCAATAGACTGACCCAGATGCAATAAATCCTGCCAAAGGATCTGCTGTTGATTAGTTAAGCTATTGGCATATATAAAAGTAGCATACCCCACATGAGCTCCAATAGAAAACTGGATATGTAAGAACTGTGAATGATTAAGTAACATAGACCACTGCAACTCAGTTCTTACAAAAAGCCATATTTTATTATTCAAGTTAACAAAATAAGTAAACTTGCGAAACTTTTTTACAATGTTATGAGGATATTTTGTGACAATGGGCTCTAGAAGAGCAAAGCACCAAATTTTGTGAGTTCTATGAGATATTTCAATCTCTTTATTGAGGAAGGATGAGCCACTCCTCTTATATTCCAACATAAAAAATTGATTGTTGAGAAAAGGTTCTCCCTTTCCCTCTAGTTCTAGGATTTCCACTTGTGAAATTATGAAAGGCTCATCTAAGGGTTGTTTTAGTTCCAGCTTCCCTTTCTTCTTCCTATTACTCTTTTAAACTTTCCATTCATCAGTTAACACATCAGTAAGACTGTTAAGTGTATGGTCATCATTCTTATGTGGATTAATATCTAATAATCTTTCTTCTTGTATATTATCCTCCAACTATCTCTTTTCAGCAGTAGAACAGTTAACAATGTTCTCCATCTCAGCAGCAACTGTAGTGGTATTCAAATCATATATATGGTAAGTAGAATTAACATCTGTTTCTAAAGTTTTCTCACCTGAAACCCTTTCCCCCTGTTCAGCTGCCTTTAACTAACTAGTTGCAACAGCCTTCGTCTTACTACTTTCAAAATTCTTCTTTTTTGAAGGTGGATGAAGTCTATAACACTTCTTCAAATTATGTCCAAACATTCTACAATGAGGACAATAAATAGGTTTTTTTTCCACAACAATTCTCTGTTAGAAACCTTCCTCTTCAGATCCAATCCAGACCTCTCAACACTCGAAGTGCTATATCTCTTTCTACTAGAACTCTAGCCCCTGCAGGTCTAGCCATATTATAAGTTGGAGCATCTACTTTCAAAGGATACCCAAGAGCTTTGCTGATGTTAAAAAGAAAATTTTGATGATAGTACTGAATTGGAAGATTAGGTAATTTAAACTATATAGGGACTATTGGGGACTCCTTATTAGGATCAAACCCAGGAGTCCACTTCACCAGTTTCATAAGGGTTTCATTATTCAGCAAAGATTGTTTAGCAAACACTCGTGCATAATCCTCCTCAGTGGATAGTTTAATTAACAAATGCTTGTCATCCAGTAAGCCTAATTTCCAGGAACCATTGAGCTTTAGCTCTTTAAAATATTTCCTTACATAGTCCATCTTAGGATGTCCATACTGAAATTTGCCTATTAGAGTGTGTTTAATAGAGTCATTAAGGGAATTAATTTCCTTTGTAGAAAATAAGATGGTTGGCTCTCCATCCTTCAGCTCTAAATGATTAATATAAGGACAAACCCCCTTTCCTATAGTAGCATCATGAAGGGCTTGTGGAAACACCAAGTGCTTAAAGGACTTAGGTAAATCAATTCCACAGCCAACTACATCAGCAAATGTAGCCTTAGTCCATTGGCCATTGGTTTCAACATCAATAGGAAAGCAAGTACCACTAACAAACCAACTAGGGAGAATCAGAGTACCAGTAAGAGAAATCAAACTAATAGTCCACCTAGCTTAGTAGACAATTGAACAGTAACCAAAATTTAAAAATTTGTTGCCGGGAAATCCCCAAGCAAAGAAAAACTCCAAAACTTCAAGCCAAGACAAAAGGTCTTCTTGAGGCTGAAACTCCAAGCGCCACCACCTTGCTCCACAACACTGCCAGGAAGGAGCCATTAGTGCCTAAACCCTAGCAGAGCAAAACCTGAACTAGCCACCATGCATACATATATTGCACTCCGCCATATTGCAAAACTATGTATGTAGAAAAATAAGTCACGTGTGAGACAAACCCTTCTGAAAATCCATCCTAGGTGACACCCTTTAGATCCCTTGGATCTTTAAGATGGGGCCAGTGCAGTGACCCCGTCAAATTCATACATACCTAGAGACTCACCCTGCGCTTAGATGTTGGTTAGGACACATATCATTAAATGATGTGTTAGGCTAGGGTTTAGGGTGCTAGGTAAGTTTTTTGGATGCCTCTAGCTATTATTTTGTTTGTGCTAGCCATGTGTCACCTTTTCATCTTTTTTTGGTGTGCTAGTATGCTTGATGTGCTTGATAGTATAATAAGGCATTCTTTTTGTAGAGAGTCATGCCTACTTATATGCACATGCATAAATACCACTATGGGGGAGCAAGTAATAATTTCTAACCCCTTTGCTTGCAGGTGTAATTTAGCTCCCCCACATATAAGGTCAGATCAAGTCATTTTTCTCTTTTCAATGTATTTGATAGAGTCTTTAAGCTGAGTATGTATTGGAATAAGGTATGAGCACGAGTTTTGAGGTGGATAATGCATCAAACCATGTGACGAGGACTAGAAGCGGCAGCTAATGTCCCACACCTTAAGTCTGGATTCTACATTTTCGTATAGACTTAGGACAGTGCATGTATATGCGGAGTTTGGCCACTTTTACTATTTTCTTGGAATATTTTGCTGTCCCAGCGGCACTTTAGCCTCTTTTATATATTGTTTTTGGAGTGCTTTCTTTTCTATATGTTTGTGTGTGCTTGGACTGCTTTTATTGATTATTTCTTTACATTTGAGATATCATGAAAATTATAATCTAAGCTCACTAAGGACCCTAAAATTATTATTCTTTCTATTTTAAAAATCCGTACAAAAGATTAAATTAAATCAAATTTTAGGATTAAAAGATTCAGGATTTTTCAAAACCTATCTTTTATTTTCTACATGGCATTCAGGTTGGTTTTAAAATGGGTTGCTTGCATGGATATATCCCCGGTCATATTTAATAGGGGCCTCCATGCTTAGGACTGTGGTAGATAACTACAACATGTTTGCATGTCTCGAGGAGAGGCCCTCGGGCTTCTCCAATCTGATTAGCCTCATATAAGTTTTTACATAGGAGGTTGTCTAGTGTGCCTAGGGTGTTATAAGGCTCCCCAAATCATATGAGGTGTAAGTCCTTTTTGTTTGGAGTTTTTTTAGCTTTGTAGTTGAACCTCCACTTCTCTCCTTTCCTGAGGCATCCTCATCACTTTGAAAGGTATAATTCCCACCTCTTAGAGCTCTAGTTGATAGTCATAGAATATAATTTTGTTCCTTTGACCTTAGAGCAATCGAAGTCCCCATGGACGATGTGATTCATGGATTGCTGAATGAGGATCTCTGAACATGTTTGATCAACTACCTTCACAATCAGGTAGACTTAGGGTTCTAGTGGTTAGGGATGACAAGTCTGTGGTACCCCGACTTGATCACCTCTAACTTTTTAGGACAACTGTTCCCTACCTTTGACTACCTCTGCTGAGCCCTATCAACTTCTTTGGCTTCATTGATATCATTTTGATAGTCGGAAGCTAACAAGTTGCCACCCATTTGGGATACGATGATTTGTCTTTTGCCCTTATGATGCAAAAGTGTTTTGATACATAGGGATATTCCCGTCAAAATGTTCATGGTTATTTTGTAGGTTTTCCTATGCCGAGGAGTCACTACCCATTCGAGATGTGAGAGACTCACTCTTGGCCGATGACTTGGCATGAGCTCAAAGCATCGAAACTTTCCCATACAAAATATCCACCCTTTGTGGACCTATTTCCCCCATAATCATGATAAAAAAAGTGAAACTCTTTTTATCAAGAGTATTTCTTGGTATTTCCTATGATGTATCTAACTAAGTAGGATACGTCCCCTTATGAGTGCTCTTGATCACATAACAAAAATTTTCTTTTTGATTCTCTAATTATGGGTGGGTTATGTAGGGATTATCTTCATGATCAACGTGTTTCAAAGTATTTTTTTTCTGCTCTTGTTTGGACAAATACTCTCAAACCCATCACACCAATATTAACCATGCATAAGCCTTCTGTCTTTTTTCTTTTAATTATTTATTTATTGTATTTTCTTTTTCTATTTGATTCCTCTCCTATTCAAATCATTTATATAATTTAAGATGGAGAATTATTTGAATAAAGGAATAACAAACAACACATAAATAGGCAAGATGACAACTCCGAGGTCTAAAAAGAACCAAGGAAAAATATTGTAGAATGAGCTAGTTATAAAGTTTTTCCAATTCTTCTTGATGAATTATTTCAACCCCTCTAAGGAAGGTTGGAAGTTCCAAGACTATGGAAAATTGGGATTCTGACCCACTAGAATTTAGGTATAGGGTTTGTAATGAAAAGTCACCCAGCTTCGCAAAGTATTTGGCCAGGCATGTGCTTTCTAACCTAGAGCTTCCTCTAAAAAGTAAATAGCCAATCAATAGACATATATCCATGTTGACTATTGTCAGCCAGCCAACTTGCCTAGCATGGGAAACCAAACCCAAAAACTCCTAATAAGATCTATTCATAGGGCTAGCTAGAAAAGAAAAAAGCAAAGGGGTTTTAGAGAATCTCATCAAAGTGAAGGTTGAGAATACATTTCTAATAGTGGAATGAAGCTCTCCTAGCAGTAGGAGAGAAGCTCACGCGTGTCCTATCCCAAAGAATGAGGAAGCACTCCTTGCCAGAGGGATCGTTAGAAAATTTCACTGGAGTAGTCTTTCTTCAACATAAGATGATGCTCTCCTTGTGGGAGAAGTCGCAAGCTCACCAAAATCTTATTTCCCCTAAGTTAGGATGATGTTCTCCTAGATGTGCTCTCTAGATAATTTATTAGAGAGAGAGAAGTTGTCAGAGAAGAAAAAGAATGATGATGTAGAAGAAGAAGTTGGAAATTGGCTTAACTCCCTTGAGCTTCTCCTTAAGTAAAATGAAGAGTCCTCCTTTTTCCCTGCTCCAAGCTCTATACTCCAAGAAGATAAAGCTTCTTCGAGGAAGAAGATGGTGTTTTCCCTCTAGAACTTTCAAGCTCTTCAAATGCTCTCCAAGAAACTCTCCCTCGGCTCAAAACTGAAATGAAGTTGATTGGGGAGGAAATGAGGAATTCTTTATATTAAAATTAGCTCACCCAGCTAAATCCCCAACTTACCCAATTATTTTTGCCAAAAGTGGCCAATGAAGGGTATTTAATAGTATCTAAACGAGGCTAATACCACATATTTAACACACCCTTGCATATCTCTACAGTCCCATGAAGATCTCTGAAATTTTATCTCTTGGTAACATGCTTTTCTAGGGCCACTTGGGCTAAATTTTAAAGCTGGGAAAGTTAAATTTGTCACGTCAGGCTCGGGCGTTGTCATGGTGCTTTGATTGTGGGGTTGGCGTGTTAGCACCAGCTCCCTAACGTAATTATGTCAGGCTCATTATCTTATGGCGTGGTCATAAAGCCTTCAGGCTTGACTATGCTGAAGGCATCCTTCGTGCAACTATTGGGAGGACTTTCATGGCCATGTCATCCCACAACTTAATTTTGTTATGGGCACTGTCATATGACATACTCATGTCCCCACGAGACTTGGCCACACTAAAGACAGATGATTCACAAAAATAATATATTATTTTAAGTACCCTTTTTATGTTGATTTTTGGTAATATTGCACTTTAAAGAATGATATTTTTTTGTTTTTGTTGTAGGTATTTTATTTGTAGGCATTTGGAGCAAAAATGACAAAAAGAGTAAAATTTGGAGCAAAACTGCCAATTTTGGGGTTTGGCACATGATGCGCCAAATTGGTGCATTATGCGCCAAAATCCATAGCACTTGCGCGTGATGTGCCTGAGTGGCACATGATGCACTAAATGCGACTTTTTCAAATTAAGGTGGTTCAAAATGAATTTTGCTTGAATTTTCAAATGGACACTTGTTCTAAGCACCCCATAGAGTGATTCAATGCATGTGAACACTTTAGAAGGTTCCAATTTGACTCTTGGATCATGGAGGCACATCGTTTGAAATTCCATGTTTTGATTTTTAAATTATGGAGGGAATTGAGATTCTTTTGAGAAGAGAGAATTAGCCAACAAAAGAGAGCCTTTAGAGAGACTACAAGGGGGGACTAAAGTTAGAGAGAGATAGAAGTGTAAGTTAGAGAGAGAAAAAGAAGATTTTCTTCTACGGTAGTAAGAGGAGAGGAGAAGTGAGAGATTTCTTCTTCATTGCACTTCTAAGAGAGAATTGGAAGAGATTGTAATGAGAGAAAGGCTTGGAGAGAACTTCTAGAGATTTGCTTGGGAAGGATTGTGAGATAAGTTGTATTTTTTATTTCTTTTGTTCGTAATCTTGTTTTCATATAAGAAATACATGTTTTAACGTTTCCTTCTAATGAATTCTGAGTAGTTTTCTTTATCCTTCTTCCTACTTTGAAGAAATGGTTTTGTGAAGAATTGATTTTGTTTTCTAAGATTTTAAAGGTCAATAATTTATGATGATTTGAACTCCGATCGTCATATTTGATTTCATGGGAGAGTATTTCATTCAAGGGATTAGGTGAAAATAAATAGGGAAATATACTTTAATGGTTATAGAATTGGAATATTTTATGGTGACAGATTAAAATATTCAATTTAGTTCAGTTGATTGGAAACTAGTGGGAGCATGTTAGCCCTCAGGGGAGGGACTAGTGGGAACTCTACAGTGACACTCTGTATCCTCCTAGCCTAACCACGAAATTAGGGACCAAACTCTGGATTAGTCAATTTCCTTTATAAAGCTCAGAAGAGGGTAGAGAATAGGATTGCTCGTATTTGGCTTAAAACAGTTTTTAAATATATTTTACAAAAGATTTCAATTTCATTGCAAGTTATATTTTCATTATAAAGGGGAATGATGTTTTCTTATACTTGCACTTTTTGTCAACAAAAACCTTTATTTTATTTCAGCAATTTACTTTTGAAAGTTTAGCATTTAGTTTAATTTAATAGGATTGCTCCTATTTAGCTTAAAACAGTTTTTAAATATATTTTACAAAAAATTTCAATTTCTTTGCAAGTTATATTTTCATTGTAAAGGGGAATGATGTTTTCTTATACTTGCACTTTTCGTCAACAAAAACCTTTATTTTATTTCAGTAATTTACTTTTGAAAGTTTAGTATTTAGTTTAATTTAATTGTTATAATCGTACATTTGCATAGTTAGTAGCATTTCACTTAGGTAGTTTAATTTCAAACTTAGCACTTCACTTTATTTTTGTATTATAATAGAATATAAATAACAAGCTTATATTTCCTGCTTCCTTGTGGGATCGATATCTAAGACTCCATTAGAGTCCTATATTACTTGAGTGATACGTATACTTGTAATATGTAAACGGGAATTGAGATTTTAAAGAGGTTTTTAAAGATAAATTATTTTCATCAAAATTATATTATGGTTTGAGTTACATTACATCATTATTATTAAGCTTAATAAATTCCCGCCGCATCAAGTTTTTGGTGTCGTTGTCGGGGAATTAACGGAAAATATTAGCTATTTTATTATTATATATATATATATATATATATATATATATATATATATATATATATATATCTTAACTTATCTAAAGGATGGATTTTTCGGCTAGGGTTCCTTCCTTCTCTAACATTTTCGGCGACAATGGTTTCCCATCTATCTGCCTTACGATTTCCAAGTGATTTCTCCCCAATCTCTTTGATTTCTCTCGGTTTGAGGCTTTGTCGAGGGTTTTCTCTTCTTTTCTTTCAATTTTTTTAGATTTAATTTGCTACATCTTGGTTTCTCGATCATGTTATGGCCCCTACTTTTGCTGAAACTGTTGCGGGAACTCATGTTTTGTCCAAGGTGATGAGTAATAATTTGCTTTTTTCTAATTCATTCTGTAAATCTCTTGTTTTAAGAGGTGAGTATAATTTTATTAAGAAATCTGGAAAAAAAAAGGGGGAAAAGTTGCTTTATATATGTCTAATTCGGAGAACTCGATACTTGCTTCATCTTGTTGTTTAAATTTAGTTGGAAAATTTTTAAAAGGACATCCTAAGATTGATTTTATTGGCAAACATTTTAAACTCATGAATCTTGTTGGAAGTTGAAAAGTTGGCCCTTTGGATGGCTGACACATTTTGATTCAGCTTTCAAGTGAAGAAGATTATGCTAGAATTTTTGCGATGCGTTTTATGCGGTTTGATGATATTTTTATGAAGATTCTTAAGGGGTCAGTTGATTTTGATGCGAAGACTGAGCTCCCTATTATCTATGTATAGCTCAGTTTACCGGGATTGAAAGTTCATTTTTTTAATCATGAAATTTTGTTCTCTATTTCTGCAATGTTTGGCAAACCGTTAAAATTAGATGCTCCTACTTTTAATTTATCTAGACCTTCCATGGCTAGAATTTTGATTGAGTGTGATGTCACTTTGCCTCCCCCTGAGGAGGCCTGGATTGAATCTGCCCGCAACGATTATTGACAGCGGGTACAGTTGGAACAACACCGTCGTTACTGTGGTCACTGTAGAATGTTTGGTCATGATTCAGTTCAGTGTTTCCATCTTCACCCGGAATTGCAGAAAAGGAATAGTGGGCAAAATCAACAGAATCTTTCTGTCGAAAAGGCTATACCAACCTCTTTGTTTGCTGAGTGTGTGGAGACTACGGTTGTGCCTAATGGGGGTGCTTTGAATGTTGGGGGTGTGGACACTACTGTGACATCCACTTGTATTATTATGAATGATGTTGTTGAGGGTCCTCGACATTTGGAGGATTTTTGAGCTGATGATACTCTTTCAATTAATTATAATTCTGCTCCTTTAGAGAATGATTTACAAGGGTGTCATGGTAGTTCGGTCCATATGGATGCTAATGTGGAGACTCGATCTTTACATGGAAATATAGATTTCTTTGCTCCTATTAATATTGTTCCTACTCTCTCTAACACTTCTAGTTATATGAAAATTTTGGTGTCACAGGGGTGTGAGGGGGCTCATGTACCTGACAATGTCGTTGATGTGGGAGTGGTTTCCAACCTCTTTGGGGAGGAATGACAAGTGCAGAAATTGCATCAGAGAAGAAAAAAGGGAATTATGAGTTGGCTAACCTAAAGTATGGCAGTAATATGGATTCTCTTGATCAATCTCATTCTGATAGCGAAATTAGACAAACCCAAACTAGATTTTCTAGTAAGGGTTCTTTGTCCATTGATGTTTAGTATTTTGATTTGGAATATCAGGGGAGTTGCGGATCCTAACTCCCTTGGTAGATTGAAGCTTTTAACTAGGATCCATAAAATTGACATCTTCTCGATTTTGGAACCAATGGTTTCTTCTTCTCATGATCGGATTTTGGGAAAATTTAAACACCACTCCTGTTTTCTTAAATGCTCTAATAAGATTTGGATTTTTTGGATGAAACATATTTATATGGACATCATTGCGGATGATGGACAGTTTGTACATACTTTTTTCTCTATTAATGATTTTTCGGGTTGGCTTACCTTTGTGTATGCTAGCGCTTCCATTTCAGCTCAGTATGATTTATGAAACAAGATTAATTGCTTGGCCAATGTTATTACTGATAAATGGATGGTGGGGGGAGATTTCAATATGATTTTGAATAAGAGTGAGAAATTGGGTGGCCCTAGAGTCGTCTCTTCTTTGATGAATAACTTTGGCAAAACTATGGTGGATGCAGGCTTAGCTGATCTGGGGTTTATTGGTTCCAAATACACTTGGAAACGAGGTAAGGTCTTTGAGAGAATTGACAGATGTTTTGCTAATCAAAATTGGCTCTCTTTTTATGGTTTTTCTCAGGTTTAACATCTTTCGAGCTTGGACTCGGATCACAAACTGCTCCTATTATCTTTTAACTTCTTTAAGAAAGCTACTACTTATCACTTTCACTATTTTAATGTTTGGTCTAAGCATGAGGATTTTTTAGGACTTGTTGCTGATAATTGGAATGTTGCTGAGATTGGGAATGCTTGGTTCCAACTTTGGAAACTTCACAAAAAGGTGGCAAGTGCTTTTCGAGCTTAGAATTGGGAGGTGTTTGGTGATGTTCATGTTAGGGTGGTTAAGGCCGAGAGCATGGTTCAACATCTTCAGGCTATTGATGAATCTTATAATGATGTGGTTTCTCAATTACAAGATGCTCATAATGAACTCCTTGTTGCATCCATTCAGGAGGAAGAGTTATTGCAACAAAAGTCGGGAGAGGTACATTTTATTCAAGGTGATTAGAATACGAAATATTTTCATGCATGCATAAAACAACGTCGTGTGAATAATACTATTATTCGCATTAAAGATGAATGTGGTAATTGGATTACGGGCAATCAAGAACTGGGAGTTTGTGTTGTGCAATATTTTTAAAATATGTTTCCCCCTTCTCAAAATGCTGGCACCATTGATAGTGCTCTCTTTAATGATGTACGAGATTACACTGAGAATTTAGAGCTCTGTGGTATCCCGACTGCAAATGATATTTTTCAGGTCCTTTCTGAGATTAATTGCAATAGAGCTCCAGGACCAAACAGTTTCACCTCAGATTTTTATGTTAAGAGCTGAAATATTATTCAGAACGATGTGGTACAAGCCATTCAAGTTTTTTTAAGGGTGACACCCCAGGGAATTATTTTTTCACTGCCACGATGGTCCTTATTCCTAAATCTAACAATAAAACTATGTGGGAACATTTCCGTCCGATAGCTCTTACTTCTGTTATTTCAAAGGTTATTAGCAAAACTCTTGTAAAGCGGCTCCAACCTCATCTTAATCAAATCATTTCTCACAATCAATCTTCTTTCATTTAAGGTGGGGGAATTACGGATAATATTATGCTTGCCCGGGAATTACTCCTTGACATTGATAGGAAATTTCATGGTGGTGATATGATTACTAAGCTAGATATTCATAAAGCTTATGATTCTCTTAATTGGGAATTTATTTTAGACATTCTCAAAGCCAGGGGTTTCTCTACCTTGTTCCGTTATATTATTCATAATTAGCTCAAGTCTAATCAATATAGTATCCTCATTAATGGAGAATTACATTGTTTTTTCAAGGCCGGCTGTGTGTTTAAGCAGGGTGACCCTCTTTCTCTTACAATTTTTATTTTGGTTTTTGATTATTTCTCCTGAGTTATTAATCACAAATTTAGTCAATAGCCAACTCTACAATATCAGAATAAAGTTAATGTGCTGGTCTCACATTTAACCTATGCTGATGATGTCGTCTTATTTTCTAATGCCTCCAAACGCTCTAACAGAAGTATTTATAATATTTTGGAGGACTTTCAATTTCTTTCGGGACTACACTTTAATGCTACTAAATGTAATATCTATCTTGGTAAGTTAGTAAACAACTGCACTGCTACTTGGGCTACTAATTTTACTGGTCTCTCCATTTCGACAATTCTCATTAAATATTTGGGTGTCAACTTAATTAAGGGTAGAACTCGGCAGTCCCAATTGGATGAGTTGGTGAATAAGATAAGGAAACAGATGCTTGATTGGAAGAGCAATTTCTTGTCTTTTGGAGGCTGTATCACTGTGCTTAGGAGCATTGTGCAGAGTATGCCCTTATATGCATTGCAAGTTCTTTATATAAAAAAAAGCACACAAAAGATTCTTGAACGGTCTTTTAATAATTTTTTGTGGGCAAGATCTCATTCGGGTAAGAAGTGGTGCTCATGGAAGGTAATTTGCAAACCTACTTTGGCGGGAGGTTTGAGGTTCAAGCAGCTTCATCATATTGCTGAAATTAAATTATTTAAAGATTGGCTTAATTTTCGGAGGTCAATCCTTATGGGAAAGTTATTTACATGAAAGGTACTGTAAACATTTTCACCCTTCTTTGATGGTTTGGAGGAAAGGGGATTCCAGGTTTTGAAAGAGGCTTCTTCAAGTTAGGGAGTGGGCCAAGGATTTTATTTTTTGGGATCTTGGGTGCGGTAATGTTTCCTTCTGGCATGACTCTTGGGCTCAAATTAATTTTTTTCCTGGGGTCAATATTCATAATGATCTCCTTGTTTCTGATACTTGGCTTAATAATTACTAGAATTTGCCTCTTCTTACTCAGTTTGTGGGGGCTGAAAATGCTACTTATATTTCTATTATTAATATTGATTCCCATAAACCAGATATTTCTATGTTAAAGATGCATCTCGGCAGCTCTATTACAAAAATGATTTATCACTCCACACACCTTTTTCAGCCAACTACATAGGGGGACGTTTTGTGGAACCATACACTAACACCTTCTATGTCTTTCTTATGTTGGAGATTTTTTTATCGTTTACTTCCTTGTGATGACATGTCAACGATTATTTCGGGTTGGTTTGTTGGGTTGCCTGTAAGAAGTTGTCGGTCGCTGTAATCAAAATCCCGTCGCCCACTTTGGAAGGACGTTGAAGTATGAAATCAAACTGACCCCATATTTTTCATAGTTT
>NEWO01001086.1:143746-167813 GCA_003013225.1 Phalaenopsis aphrodite | reverse complement strand
GGGAGGCTGTAGACTCTAGACGGCTTCCTGCACTGAAGTGGTCTGAATCTGATCCAGTATTTTCTCGGATGTTTTGCTCCAAACTGTGTTTTATCCATATTTCTCTGAGTGCGGATCTATTAGAGTGATTTGCTTGGCCGAAATCATATTTATAGAACCTTTTTCAAGTTCTTTTAAATATTCCTTTAGTATGATTATATTTCCTTCTTTAAAATTCCTTTCGAGCCAATCCTTAAAAATGAAACAACCCTCTATTATATGTCACAACATTCGATAATGGGGGTAGAAACTGGGATTTACTTCCTTGTCAGCTTCTTCTAGCTTCTTTGGTTTGGGTAATCTGAACTCAAGCTTCTTCATTAAGTTTTTAAACATGTTTGCAATAGCCTCATCTTTGAAATAATATGCTTTTTTTATTCATTCTGAAAGAGTGGTCCTCCCTGGTTTGACTGTTGATTAGACTCGCCATACTGTTATGTTTATTGCTGATGAGCATGTTGTGATGACTGCTGAGAACTCTGATGAGGATGCTCTATCTAAATCTTTATTAGGTTCTTTTTTTATCAATTGTTGTCATTGTTCCAAACTTCTTCTCAATTATTCTATTTGTCCTAGACTTTTCTGACTTCTCTTAGGAATCCATATGTTTGAGTTCCTCCAGTAGACTACTGGCCTTTCTTAACAGCTTCTTGAATGACTTGAAGGTGAGTCCCTTAAGCATGAAAGCTACTGGACCATGGATGCTTTTAAGTGGAATCTCAATCTCATACTGTTCTTGTAGTTGAGGCTCACATTTCATGCTTAGGTTTCTTCATCTTGAGATATAGTCTACCAAAGTCTCATTGGGCTTTTGCTTTTCTTCTACGAGATCTCTAATAGAAACATGATGTTGTGCTTCACCAAATCTCTTCACGAACAAATTTTATAACTCTGCAAATTTCTTTACTGATTCATTGGGTAACTTGTCATACGAATCAAATGTTATCCCTGATAGGCTGCTGACAAAGTGACGGAAGAGTAAGACTTCATTACCTCCAGTGTTGCCACAACTGACTCGAAAATGTGCTACATGCTTTCTTTGATTTTTGATTTCATTGAATGTCTTAAAGTTTGGTGACACAAAACCCTTAGTGTAAGGCATGACATCAAACTCCTTCGGGTAAGGTCTACCCTTTGAAATCAATGTACCACCCTCAGATTGGGCTAAGGCCTCTCGAATTTGTTTTTTGACCAATAACTTTATATCATTTTTTGGTATTACACTTTATGAAGAATCCTTCTTTTGTTGATCATCTCTGTTGGCGGAGGAAACTTCTCTCCATTCATTGATAATGTGAATTATTTATGATTGGTTGAGTTATGGGGAAGCTAACTGTTGTGATTGAGACTGCCATGAACTATAGCCATGGCGGCCATGGTGGTGATCATCGTTTTCATTCTCTTCTCCATCTAACTGATTTTCTCATCTCTTTGCAAAATAGCTCTGTGTAAATCGTCCATGACGTTCCCTTAAATAATATGTTAGGCATCACATGCAGATGTAGTGGCACTAGTTTCGATGACATGAAAATCCATAAAGTCTTCATTGAGATAATCATTAAAATCAAAATCTTAATCATCATCAATGGCCACTCCATGCTCTTTAGCTATCTCAGAAACTCAGCCCTGAGCTTTTTAACTTTCTCTTCAATTATCACTTCCCGGATCATCTTAAGATTGGGAGGACTATCTTGAGCATCCTAGCTTGTTCATCAAACACGGTAACAATAGCTGCAATGATGTCTGATACTTCGGACCCTTGCTTCATTCCAAAATCTTGCCATGTGAGCTCATTAAATTGTATTGGTACGGTGACCATGGGTACCCACACCTTCTTTCTCAACAGTGATGTCTTGAGACACGATGTCTCAATAAAGGTATAGATGTTTTAGAGAGAGGCATGCTCCCACGGTGCATACCAAATATAGTACTAGGTGACTTCTTTATTTTCTCCTTCTTTGAGGTACTTTAATGAGCAACAATTGGCAATTTCCTTGGACATAGACGAGACTTGGTTGGTCCACATCCTACAGATCTTAGAGCTGTAGTGGTAACAAAATTGGTGGTAGTGACGATAGTATCAACTCAACTTCCTAGGCGAAATCTAACATGAATGACAACTGGCAAAACTTCAACTGATCTTTGAGACAATCAGGAACTTTGACATCTTTCAAAATTTCTTTCTTCATTCGAGGGGACACAACTCATCCCACTCGCTTAAGTAATTCAACCACTAAACATCCTTCTTTTGCAGCCAACCCCTTAAATACTGCATGGACTTTATTGATAGGAGTGGGTTTTTTTTCTCAGAGGGGCCATGGAGTAACAGTAAGGCAACAATAATTTTTTGAATACTTTCATACCCCTTATTTTCCATCAATGGGTGAAACCTACTCCCTCGCAGAAGCAAAGAGGTTTCAAGCAATCTAAGTTCCTTCTGTTGAGGAATCTCATCAATAGGAAACTTTTCAGAAATTTGGGCCTTCACAGCCTTTCAAATCCGTCAATTGCAATTTCTTCTTTGAAACCGGGTCAATGTTGGGAACTTCAAGCTAGATCAAATTTCAAATACTGAAGGCGGTGCAGTAAATCCCTCGATTGTATCTCCAACAATCATAATTTCCTTTCCTTTAGCAGACAAGGGAACAACGGACTTAACAGGTGTCGGGCTATCAATAGTCTTCACCTTTATATATGAGGGAAATCATAAAAATAGTTCAGGTTGAATTCAACAAACGGCTCTTGTACTTCTGAAGTGGCAACTTTCATGACCACAAATGGAGTCCTTTCGAGCATGACTTCGAGCTCATTGAATCCTGTACAAAATTGATGGTGGGAGCGACATTACGAGCATCACTACTAGTTGGCAGGTTTGAGAAGAAAGTGAGTGTCAGGAACGCCATTACAACATCTTTAAAAGAAAGCTATGAGGTTAGTTATTTGACCAATACCTTGTAATTCTAATGCAAACACTAAAAATTAGCATACTAAATCGGAAAAGACATTAGGAGAAGAGTAAAGTTTAGAACCCAGTGCGGGACCAACTTCACAACGCATAATGCCCAGGCAAAACTAGTCCACCAACACACCTATTAGGGGTCCAATCCCACACGAAAGACAAAACTCCTAATGAACTCCTGAACCACTCCGTTCAAAGTTGATTGAATAGATGATCTTGATGTCCAAAAGAGTTGACCGTACTCACCTAAGAAAGAAATAGGTGAAGCATGCCAATGAAAGAAGGGTAATCTGGTGCATAAGAGAATGGATACATTATTGATGTATGATAACACGATTCCCTAATTTAAATGGAGAGAGAAACTAGTCTCCAACGGAGTGGCCAGAATTCGTCAGTCGCCAAATTAGAAATTTTTGATAGCTGGAATGGATATTCCGATGTCTGGTTTTAAAAAAAAGTTTAATTTAATTTATACATAAATATTGTAAAAAGTAAAAATTAATTTTTTTAAAACACGAGATTGCACTTATCTCATATCCTCGGTAGTTTAAATAAACGATCCGAACACCGCAAGAAATGCATCTATTCCGAAGAGTAGACACACTACTTACTGGTAAGGCTCGATTAAATAAACTAAAAATATTATGACATCCATTTAAATCTACGAATAAACCTTTTCTTATGTTGAGTGACTAGTTCTCATAATTAATACAAAAAATTAAATAGGATTTATATTAAGTTGGCTTCTTAAAAGTTTTTTATAAAGGCAAGCCCCTATAGTTAATTACATCTTAGATAACCAAAGTCATCTAAGAAAACTCTCGATAAAAATCAGGGAATATCGTCTTCAAGAATTTTAAAGGGTAGGAGTTTTCAAAAGATCAGACAAAGAGGTGTGAAATGGGAATTACTCAAATTTGGAACATTTAGTATTGAATCTAAAAGAAGAAGAAGTAGAGGATGTAATGGGTCCTGAGGAGAATGTCAGTGACTTCCCAAGCTATCCTATGATTTGGTTTTTATTTTAAGGAGAAGAATTATTTAAATGTTACATGCTGCTGATTTTGTTGATTAGGGCTTACATTTATGCAAGACGGTTACATAAAAAGTCTTGGTGATGTGAGGATTTAGTTCATGAAAAATGATAACCTCAGAATCGTAAAATGAGTTAGGGCTTATATTTCACAACATGAGTTTGTAAAGGCCTAAAGATGAGTTGAGAATTTGTGTCGCACTAAGAGGACAACCTTGAAATCTTATGGCTTGTTTATTTAATTCTAAGAAAAGAGATTTTCTATGGTATATCTTCGTGCTGCTGTAGATGGCTGCCCACAAAGCTAGCTACAAGCACCTCGACGAAGTAGCAGTCTTAAAGTCTAAGGTCCAAAAGGTTTAAATAATAAGTTTAAAGTTTAATCATTATGGTGGGGGGGGGGTTAAAGTTGATTAGAGAGACACTGGCTAGGATCCCATGGTTCCCCATTTCATTCCGTTTAAACCAGGGTGATCTTGTTAGCAACTATGGGTTACCTCCTTTGAGGGACTCCTGTAAATTCAAAAGAATGTTTTAAGTTTAGTGACATTCCAAAGGATTTATGGTAACCTTTGAAACAATTTGTTTTAGATTTTTAAAAATGTTGATCAATTTTTGAAAAATTATTTTAATTTTTGCAAATAAATTAAGGTGAACAACCAAGCAGTTATAATATTATGTAGCAAAAGTAGATTGCACAAAGTAAAATGATAGAAATTAAATAACAATGTAAAAGCATACTTGTCATCTTCTTGGCATTCCAGCTAAAAAATTAGATTTTGCAACATGTATATAATTTTGCAGGAAATTAAATAAATTATAAGAGTAGATGAAGGTGTATCTAACAGACTCCAAACTATAACCTATTGAGTCCTGAAAGATCTTAGCAGATAAATTTCTAGAACAAAATATAGCAAGTTCAATTTTTCTTTCAAAATATCCAAAAGATTGCAAAGTGTTTGGGGAATGACTGATAAGCCAAAAATATATAGTGTTTTTATACACATTTTTATACCTATTTTTGAGATATTGCACTTTAATGAAAGGTATTTTTTTGTTTTTCTTTTAGGTACAGTTAAAAAGGTGAAAAATGCTTAAAGGAGTAAAAATGATTAAATTTGGAGCAAATAGGTGAAAAATGTGCAAAAGTGCTTTGGCACCTAAGCGATAGATCCGACGCTTAAGCGCCTGTTGTACAGAGAAGGTCGTGCCTAAACGCCAGAGGCCCCGCGCTTAAGCAACAGTGGTAGTTTATGGATGAGTAAATTCAGTTTCTGTGGATTTTAAAGAGGTTTTTGAGGCACTTATTGGCTTGATAGGTGGTTACAACCACCATGGATGAAAATTATTGCAAAAGGATGCATCTCTTGGGGAAATAAATTGAATCAAGGCACATTTTGAAGAGATACCAAGGCACATTTTGGAGAATTATAAAAGAATGAAGATTGAGACTTTCAAAGGGGTTTTGAATGTACTAGAAAGTTTTGAAAGCTCTAAAATTGGGGAGTTAGTTGGAGAGATTTTCAGGCACCACATATTTATCCTTTTTATTTTAGTTTTATATTGAGAGTGTTGTAAAACAGAAGAGATTCAAAAGAACTACAAGAGTTTGGTGGAGGACTTGAGATAAGTTTTATCTTTTTTTAGACTATTTTTAGTTTTAATTGAAACTTGTTGTTAGTTTGACAATGATTTCTACTTTTAAACTAAAGTGTGGTTTTATTTTCTCCATGGATTCAGAGTAGTTTTCATTTTTTTCTTCTTAAAATGATAAGTAATTAAGTGTTGGATGGAATTTATGGAGAGTATTGATCTTTAGTGCTGGAAGAAGTTGTGATGATTTAAATCTTTATACTTCATTTACTTCATCATTTGGCCAATCTAGATGTTAAAATTTGTTGTGAGAACAAGTAACAACCGGGCTGGTATTGTCTTATTCAAAAATTAGAAAAAATCACATGAGATTGTATGAATGAGAATGTAGTTCATATGATTGAGTGAAAATAAATAGAGAAATATTCATTGAAGGGTGTAGAGTTAGAGGGACTTTAAGGTGACAAGTTAAAGCCCCCAACTTGGTTTATTGTTGTAGGTTATGATACGAGATGTTAGCCCCTGGTGGAGGGAATTAAGGGAACTCTGATATTGTTGTATCTTCCCTGCCTAGCCGGTCTTCAGAACTATTCAAACTTTAAATTAGCCAATGTTCTTTATAGCATCTCTAGTAAGGGTAAGGAATATTATTACTCCTATTTGGCACAACACAATATGCATACTTCCACAACAAAATTCCTATACTTATTACTTATTCAAGATAAGGAGAAAGATATTTTCATATTTAGTTCTTTTTTGCTACAAAACTCAAGTTATCTTATTAATTTTTTTGTATTTTTGTCAAAGTATTAAAATTACCAAAAATATTTAAAATTTCTTTACTGCAAAAACATCTTTAATTTAAATAATTGTCTTTTTAAAAATATAATGTTTTCCAAAAAGTTCATATTGCATATCATCTCTGAGGGTTTGATATTCAAGTCTTAATAAAAAGGTTCTATATTATTTGATAGTGATACGTATGCATGGGTAGTATCCCAATATATATACATTAAAAGTTAAATTCTTATTTTTCTTCAAGATCAAGTTTTTGGTTTTGTTGCGAAATAAGGAAATATAAGTGAAAAATATAATCAAAATTATTGTTATACTATTGCATATAAGCAAGTTTGGGATCAAGTTTTTTGCGCCGTTGCCGGGGAAGTGAAGTGAAAAGTTTAAAGAAATTATTGATTTAAAAGAAAATTTCTATTTTTAGAATGCCTTATTTAAACTTTAAGTTATTGTATTTTATTTTATATGTGTTTAGTTTTATTTTATTTTATGTTAGTGTATGCATAGTTCAGGTTCTGAAGGACTAGTGTCCTACGATTCTGAATTAGAGAGAACTGTTAGAAAAACTAGAAAACCAGAAAATAATTAAAAATCTTGAAAAATAAAGAAAAAATACAGAAATGGCAAACCAAAGTGATCAAAATGCTAAAATTCATCAAGAGTTTAGACCTTTAAGAGATTATGCCAACCCTACTGTAGATGAACTTCATTATAGTATTCAAAAGCCTACTGTAGTGGCTAATTCATTTGAGATTAAACATGTTATTATCCAAATGGTATTAAATAATCAGTTCTGGGGATCACCAACTGAAGATCCAAATTTACATCTTGCCAATTTTCTATAATTTTGCTCTACATTTAAATATGATGATGTCATAAGACTTGGGTTATTTCCTTTTTCACTTCAGGATAAAGCTAAGATATGGTTGAATTTGTTAGCACCTGGATCTATCAGAACTTGGGGTGATTTAGCCCAAAAATTCCTTGCTAAATATTTTCCACCAGAAAAAACTTCGAAGCTTAGAAATGATATTTTATATTTTAATCAGTTTGAAGGGGAATCTATTTATGAAGCATGGGAAAGATTTAAAGAACTCTTAAGAAAGTGTCCACACCATAATATACCAGATTAGTTAATAATACAAACTTTTTATTATGGATTAGTTGGATCTCTTAGATCAATTATCGATACCGCTACTGGTGGTTCATTGATGTCAAAACCATTTCATGAAGCCTATGCTTTAATTGAAGAAATGATTACCAATTATTTTCAATGGCCGTCTGAGAGGGTGAATCCTAAGAAAGTAGTCAATATTCATGAAACTGATGCATTTACTAAGTTAGCAAATAAAGCTGCTGCAATTTCATGGAAGTTAGACCAATTTTGAAGGAATTTTTCTCAACCAATTTCTATGATTGAAGAGAATTGTCTAGTCCAAATGGTATATTCTCAAGAATTATTAGAAACTTTGACTGTCATAAATAATAAGTAGAATAACCTATATTCAAATTATTATAACCTAGGTTGGAAGAACCATCCCAACTTTAACTGGAATAACAATTCGAGTGGTAATAATCAGCAATAGGGGAAAATCCAAGTAAACCCATTGGGAAACTGGAATAATCAAGGGAATAATTATTATAGATCTATTTATCCCGTAAGTTTCAACAGTAATACACAATTTAAGGAGAATAAGTTGTCTATAGAAGAAGCGATGTTACAAATGGGAAATCAATTACAAAGTCAAGGAGCTACAATTAGAAATATTTAGAATCAACTTGGGCAAATAGCAAATTCATTAATTAATAGATCCCAAGGAACACTTCCTAGTAATACTGAATCAAATTCAAATGACTAGAATAAAGAGCAAGTAAAAGCCGTTCAACTTAGAACCGGAAGAGAGTTGGAAGGTAGGGTTCAAAAAGAAATTGAAGTAAAGAGAGAAGAAATTGAAGAATCAAAAGAGGACGCTCCAAAAGATTCTGTGAGACCTATTTCTCCACTAAAAATTAATGTAGAAAAATCACCACCTTCATTTCTTCAGAGACTTTGTCAACAAAAGTTGGATAAGCAATTTTCAAAATTTCTAAAAATATTTAAGAAGCTTACAATTAATATTCCATTTACTGAATCTTTAAAAAAATGCCAAGCTATGTAAAGTTTATGAAGGATATTTTAAACAGAAAAAAGAAGTTTGAAGATAATGAGATTATTGCACTCAGTGAGGTGTGTAGTGCTATAATTCAGAAAAAGCTTCCTAAAAAGCTTAAATATCCTGGTTGCTTTATAATTCCTTGTGTAATAGGAGACAAATTTTATGGGAAAGCTTTATGTGATTTAGGTGCAAGCATTACCCTTATGCCATTATCAATATTCAAAAGAATGAGATTAGGAAAAATAACCCTTACTACTGTAACTCTGCAGTTACTAGATCATTTGATAACATACCCTAAAGGAGTTATAGAAGATGTCCTAGTGAATGTGGATCAATTTATCTTTCCTTTTAATTTCATTGTGCTAGATATGGAGAAAGATAAAAAGATACCTATCATTTTTTGGAGACCTTTCCTAGCCACAGGAAGAGCAATGATAGATGTGCAGAAAGGGGAATTAACAATGCACGTCAATGATCAAACCTTTACTTTCAATATTTTAAGATCAATGAAATATCCTGTAAAAGGTAAAGATGATGAATGTTATAGGATGGATGTTATAAGTAATCTAAGTGAATGACATTTCAAAACAACTTATGAAGAGAAATAAGAAGAAAAATATTTGGAACACGAGCAAAAAAAAAGAATTAGATTGATGTGAAGAGCTTTATTAAGGAAGATTCAAACTATGTTCAAGAAAGTTTTGAAATTTTGGATAAGATAGATAAAGATAAATCATTTTGTCCATCAATTGAAAAGCCTCCAGAACTTGAGTTGAAGTTACTTTCTGAACATTTAAAATAAGCCTTTTTAGGAGATTCCTCTACCTTACCATTTATAATTTCCTCAAAACTAATGATGGAAGGAGAAGAAAGGTTGATGAAAATTTTGAAAATTTTTATGAAAGCCTTTTGATGGACAATTGTTGATATTAAAGGAATCAGTCCTTCAATTTGTATGTATAGAATTCATATGGATGATAATTGCAAACCCAGAGCTGATCCTCAAAGGAGACTGAATCCTTTTATGAAAGAAGTTTTTAAGAATGAAATTTTAAAGTGGTTAGATACTGGACTTATCTACCCTATTTCAGAGAGTGCATGGGTTAGTCCAATTCACTGTGTTCCTAAGAAAGGAGGAGTAATTGTAACAGTGAATGAACATAGTTAATTAATACCTACTAGATAAGTTACAGGGTGGTAAATATGTATTGATTATAGAAAATTAAATCTTGCTACTAGGAAAGATCATTTTCTATTACCCTTTCTAGATCAAATGCCGGATAGAGTAGTTGGGCATAAATACTTTTATTTTCTAGATGGATATATTGGTTATCACCAAATACAAATGTCTTCTGAGGATCAAGAGAAAATAACTTTTACCAGTCCTTATGGTACTTTTGCTTTTAGAAGGATGCCCTTTAGTTTATGTAATGCCCCTGCTACATTTCAAAGATGTATGATGGCATTTTTTTGTGATTTAATTGAAAAAGAGATTGAGGTATTCATGGATGTTTTTTCAGTGTTTGGAACTTCATTTGACTCATTTTTAAAACATTTATATAAAGTTCTTAAGCATTGTTAAGAAACAAATTTAGTCCTTAATTGGGAAATATTTGCTAGATCCAAGTTCCTTGAGGTAAGAGCTTTACTTCTATGCAAAAATTTTGGATTTTCACTATGTATTTTGAGCACATTTGGAGAAATTCAAAAATTCACTATTCATGGTGAAAAATGAGATAAAAAATCTATGGAAATTGCATGAGAAGTATAGTTTATACTTTAGAAGTTTAGTTTAGTATTTTAGACTATGGAAGATGCATGAGAAGTATAGTTTATACTTTGGAAGTTTAGTTTAGTAATTTTGGACTAGATTGTTTTAGTTATTTTTTGAATTTATAAAATTTATAGAATGCCACCAAGATTGAAGTGGAGGAAAGGAAAGAGCTCCTTCGATTCGAGTAAATTTGTTAGTTCGAAAGCTCAGGATCGGTACAGTGATGCGTTGCAATCACCAAAACTGATTTAGGATCGGTGTTTTTGGAATTTTGGTGGAGACGTAGAGGATTTGATCGTTCGCTGACATTGGGAATGATAATGCTATTTCTCTACTATGACGGTTATGTCTGTTGTTATGGAGTTCTATGCAAACCTCCCCGAGGCCGGAGACAATACAGTCATGTTTCGAGGATAGTTGGTACCTTTTTCAGTTGAGGTAATCAACTTGTTTTATCATCTGCCACCTGATACGTTATGTTTTTATGCAAATTATAGTCCGACTGAAGCGGAGTTAGACGAGATTATTTCTTACTTGACTATTGGAAGAGGACTTTGGAAGATCACTAATAAGAAGAGACTCAACTTCCTAACTTCAAAGTTATGTGAACCTTCAAAGGCCTGACACAATTTTATTTCTGCTTGTCTGCTACCAAAAAATCATCTTAGTGAAGTGAACAGAGAGAGAGAGAGACGTTAAATTATTATATTTAGGAAGGAAAGCTCATCAACATAGGAGCTTTGATTTATCAAACTATTATTAGTTCTGCCACTGTCGTTACTACTGCAGGTCTGGGATTTGCTTCTTTGATTTTTCTTTGTGTGAACATGCTGGAGTTAAATATGCTAGTTGGGAGGAAGTGTTGTTACCTCTAAAGCCCATCACTAAGGTGAATGTGAAGACTTATTCTGAGCCTTCTATTTTTGGCTCGAGAGGAGAATTTTCTAGGAGATATGGAATGAAGACGTCTGCTACTTCTACCTCTGCTGCTTCTGCACCTAAACCATCTACCTCACGTGCTTCTACATCTAGAGGTGAGCCTACTGAGAACTAAGATCAATTATTACTGAGGATGATAGATCATATTAATTTTACCGCTGATAAAGTTTAGATTTTAGAGTGTTTTGCAGAGCATACTGATAGGTATTGTAGGAGAAAGAGTAATTATGAAGAGAAATTCCACTCATCTCTGGAGAACCAAATTACGAGTGACCCAGGAGTGCAATTTCCTCCATATCCTCGATATCCTGATTATGAGCCTGCAGAAAGTGGTATAGCGGTGATTCATAAGATAAGGAGTGGAATTGCGAGATTTTTATGTTTGTAATATGTGTTAGACTATGTGCTTTGGACTTGAGAATTGTGATGTGTTGTTTATTATTATGTTGTGGACTATGTGGTGTGGTACTGCTACATTTGCATCTTTGTGATGATATGTACTATGTATTGTGTTTTGGACTTTTGTTTTTTATTGTTATTGTGATGTTTGTGTTAGTTAGTAGTTTGTTTTAAAATTCTAGGGTAGTAACTATTGTGAGTTTTGTGATTTAGTTAGTTTAGAACTTAACTTAATTCTATATCTTTTGACAAGATGAAAATCTTGCTAACTTAGGCCTTAAATAATAAATTTTAGAAACTGCTACCCTGTAATATTCTTTTATCATGTTTGTGAGTTTGTTTTTATGTTGAGATTGTGAAGTCAAGTTAGTGTGTTAGTTTGCTTTTATGTTTATACCCACTGTTTAAAAGTTTATTGAATCTCTACATGTTGAATTAAAATGAAAATATTAGAAAATTTGATAAAAATGAATTTTACTCCTGTTTTTAGTTTTATACCTATATGATTAGGGTATAAAAATTTCTGTTAGCAGCTACTTTAATTTTCATTCCTGCTTATATATATTTGATAATAAATTGTTTAATCTGTTAAAAATTTAAGTTTGGGGGGATGAAAAATATTTTTTAAAACTTGAATTTTATTTGTTCTGAAATGAACTACAAGTGAATTTGATTTGAAAAGAAAAATTGATCATGTATATGAAGTTATATTAGGGAAGTAAAATTTGACATTAGAAATGAGTAAGAGAATTTAGTTGAAATTTTGAGTAATGAAGAAAAACTATAAGTTAAAAGTTTTTAGTGTAGAAAATGATTAATATAAGTAACTATCTTTAGTAAGAAACATTGTATTTTTGAAAACTTTAGAAAATTAGACCTTTATTTTTAATACTTAAATTTCTTTTATTAAATTTAATTTTCGAAGCTATTATTATATTTATAAGTAAAAGTTTTGTATCAAGACTTTGTTTTAGGAAATGAAAGGTAGAATTCAAAATTATTAGATGCCTATCCAGATATAGTAATCCTTGCTTAAAAAAAAGAAAAAGAAAAGAAAAAGGAAAATAAAAAAAAGAATAAGAAGAAGAAAAAGTGAGGGAGGAGAAGCTTGATGATTAGTACCTAATCAAAAATTGATTCTACATTTGATCTTTTTAAAGTATAAGACTTGAGAAAATCTTAAGCTTATAGATATAATATAGTAAGTAAAATTATTCTTAATAAAAATTTTTAAGTGGAGATAATATAAGAACTAAATTCTAAATTTGGAAAACTTACAATATTTATGAATTAGATAGAAACTCATATTTTCATCTTTCTTAACATTAAAAATTTCTAAACTTCAAGTTGGTCTCATTTACTAAGTAGTTTTTCTAAATTGGACTACTATATTTGTAAATCTAAATTTTAGTAACTCCTAAAGAAACTCATATACATATCATAAATATTTAGTTTTTTAAAGATTAAAGTGTCACTTGAGGACAAGTAACATTTTAAGTTTGGGGATTTTGATACGCCTAAAATATAGAGTTTTAAGACACATTTTTATACTTAATTTTAGGATATTGCACTTTAATGAAAGCAATTTTTGTGTTTTTCTTTCAGGTACATTTAAAAAGGTGAAAAATGCTTAAAGGAGTTGTCGACACTATTTTTGTTGAAGGAGTTGGACGTAAGAAGCTACCGGTCACTGGAATCGAAATCCCGTCACACGCTTCGGAAGGATATTTTAATGTTAGAAAAATAAGAAATCAAACTGACCCCATATTTTTCATAGTTTAAATGAAAGAGCGATGTACCTCAAATCCTGTATCTATCATGAAGGATAAACACAAGACTTGAAGATGAGGCTCGATCAAATAAATTAAGAAATATATGATGATTGTTTGGTCTGCAAAAAAAATTATTTATCGACAATTTCTCCTATTTAATATGAAGAATTAAAAAGGATTTATATTAAGTTGGGTTCAGAACAGCTTCCTATAAGGGCAAGCCCTTATAGTTAATTACATCTTAAATGACCAAAGCCACCTAAGACAACTCTCGATAAAAATCAGGAAATATTATTTTCAAGGAGGTCAAAAGGATAGAATTGTTCAACGAGATAGGACAGCGAGGTGTGAAATGGGATTAGCTTAACTTTAGAGCATTTTGTTTTTAGAATCCAAAGGAAGAAGTACTAGGGGATGTCATGGATCCAGAGGAGAACCTCGGTGACTTCTCGGTCAATCCTATTGTTTGGGTTTGGTTTTGAGGAGAAATCATGTAAGTGTTTCATCTTGCTAATTTTATTATTTAGGACTTACATTCGTGTGAAACAATCACACAAATAGCCTGGAAGATGTAAGGATTTAGTTCATGAAGAACGACAACCTCAGAATCCTAAAAAGAGTTAGGGCTTATATTTTTTAGAAGAGCAATACATCAACCTACAGATAAGGTGAGGATTTATGTTGCATAAGCAGACAACCTCAAAATCCAATGGCTTTGGTTGTTTAATTCTAAGGAAGGAAAGGTTTAGCTCGGGAAGATAGATTTTGCTATTGAAGATAGCCGTGTTGCCCACCATGCTAGCTCCAAGCTCCTTGTTGTGATGAGTTTAAGTTTTCTAGGGTGTTAAGTTATGATGTCGAATGAGGGATCCCTATGGTTATTTAAATATTATAGGGGGTTTATAAAGTTGATTAGAGCGACACCGGTTTGGCTCCCACGGTTCCCTCATTCCGACACCACTATTTTCTATTAGATTTACTTAGTCCAAATAAGTTTACTAAACTCAACTTAATGAGTGCCGTAATTTCATTTAAACCGTAGGAAGCCTCGTTAGCAACCATAGGTTACCTCCTCCGAGTGATTCCCAATCATCTAATAGAGACATCTTAATTTAGTTCTAGTTGTAGTTTTTGTGATGTTTTTTTATTAAATTTTGAGTTGTTTTATATTTTGAATGTTGTGGGGGTGAATTTTATCTTGGTTGATTTTAGTTTTAGTTTTGTTTTTGGTTTTTTTTGCTATCTTGACAGTTTTAGTTTTCATGCAGGGTGACATTGTTGTTTAGTATTGTTGACCTCACTTTTGGTTGAGGTTTAGTTTTTCCTCTTTAGTAGCCTAAGGTCTAGCCATAGGACTTTCCTATTGACTATTCTTAGAAAACTAGACAAGGAACCCTCACCATCAGAAATTCCAATCTCTTCTCTGCTCAACTTGAAGTTCCACATATTGGTCCTAACCTCTAGCACTTAGTAGGTGGTTTCACTATGGGGGAAACTCAAGATGAGTCACCCTTAGGACTGTTACCTTAGGGATGACCGTAGGTGTTGGTCTAGGGCTAAGACACCTGTTTGCACTCACAATCACTTAGGCTTTGGTCCCTTGATACTTTTGGGAGACTCCTGTAAGTGGTTCCCTAAACCCATTAGCCCTGGGCTAGGGTTTAGCTAAGACCACTACATAGAGGACATAAAATGGGGTTTCTATTGGTCCATGGCTTATTAATGTTGATTGGTACTCCAACTCTACTAAGATGCCTAACCTACCTTATTGCCCCCAAATTCCCCAAACTACCTAGATACCCTTGGAGCCCCAAATTCTGCGAAAATTCCCAAATTTACCCAAAATACTCAAGTTGGTTCAAAAATCATTTCAAACACCTTGAAAAAACCCAACTACCCAAGATCACCAAAATTGACCAAATTACCAAAATGCCCCGCTTGGGCCCAAAATTCTAAAAATTCCAAAAAATCCAAATAATTTCCAAAACCTCCAAAATATTCTCAATTTCATTTTTCTCAACTATAACATGACCCAATTTGGCTTATTTGACCATCTTTGATCAAAACCCCCAAATTTCCCTTAAAAGCCCAAATTTCCCCAAATTCAATTCAAATGTCCAACAATTTGATCTCAATTTACCCCAATTTCAATCCTAAACTAAAATTCACTTTTGATATGGCCAAACTAGACAAAATTCAAGCTTAATTGGCCCATGATTTGAGCCTAATTTTGGTATAGGTCAAACCCCAAATTTTGGTCACATGGCCTAATCTCACTAAACTTAACCCATTGCTTAGTCAATTAACCCCAATTAATGTTGAAAAAACTTTATAACATTCCTACACATAAAATAGCTTAGTCAATTAACCCCAATTAATGTTGAAAAATCTTTGTAATATTCCTACACTTAAAAATCAACCATCAATTGGCCTTGGTGAGGCCTCAAATCCATTTGATTTTGGCCTAAATCCAAAATTTCCAAATTTAGCCCGAAATTGGTTAAGTCCCCAAATTTCACCCAATTGATTGCCTTAACCTCAAAATTGGCATCCAGTTTATGTTGAAAACTCTTTATGGGATCCCTATGGACCATTTACAATAATCAATTTGGAATTAGCCCAAGGCTAGCCAAAGTAGACCCAAGCCTAGCCCAACATAACCAAATTGAATAAAATTCAAAATTCCTTCAAAGAGACCCTTTAATTGAGCTCAAAACCACTTCCATCCTTCACCAAAGTAATTCATTATGATCATATACACCAAATTAAACATTTACTTGGGCCAATTGACATGGCTAGCCTAGACCAAACCCAAGACATGTTCATTTGCACCCACTTGGACCCATGCACTAAATGTGACCCAACCACCCTAAAGCAACCAAATTAACTCCACCTCAGCCATTAGTTGACCTCTAAGACTCAGCCAAAACCATCTAACCACCTAAACTAAGCCATGGACCAAGGGCCCCCCAAATTAAGGGATCTTATTTGCAAAAATACACATGCTTACGATATCCTTACCAAATCAAAACACATTTGCATTAATTTGTTGTGATGGATTCCTCTTAAAGCCCTGAGCATTCAGCCACCTCCCCCTGGCCAGTCGGCCGGCCTAGTGGCTGGAAAATGGCCAAACAAATCAAACCTAGGGGTCAACTTAGCCAAGTTGAATTGTAGAGCTCCTCTGCCCTCCACCTAAGCACCACATTACACCCTCTAATTAGCCATGACAGCCACCCCTTAACCATTTTTATAAAAAGCACCTCCCACGGCCATGACAAGAAGTGCTAAAAATTTCTTTGAGATACCTCCCCTAATTCACCACAAAGCTTCTCTAAGATCCCCTCAGTGCATCCCAACTACTTTCGCTCACAAATTTTCGCTGCCGGAGTTCAATTTTGAGCTCAAAACCTTGCCAAAAACCAGGACAGATCTCATTACACCTCCACACTCCACCAAACTCAAATTAAATCTACCCACACCTTCACAACAGTGAAAGAATCCAAAGCCCCATAAAATCCCCCTTCCACAGAGCTTCTACCATAGCTCTAGACCAACACCCTAATCCGGTCGTGATCAAATTCCTACTTAGGCCTTACACCACAACAAGAGGCTTAATCCCTAGCATCTTTGGACCCTAACAAATGTGCCAAAACCATCTGATTGAAGCTTAACTTCTCAAAGCAATGGTATAAAACTTCTCTCCCTCCTGAGCCTATTTTGATTCTACATTTGATTAGGTTTAATTTAATTGCATGATTACCGTATGGATGTGTTCGTCTCACTTAGATGAGTCCATAGGATCAAACCCGAAGTGATTTGATTAAGTCTAGGCTGAGATGGTTTTAGTGTGGACGGTCACGGGATCATTCTATCAAGGACGATGACGGGGAGCTGTTTGATCAAGCGTGTATCAAATGAACGGAGGAGATCAAGCCAGACATCGCTTCGAAACATAAACTGCGAGCCGAGTCAGCAGCTACATGGATGGCGACATACAACCCGAGCGCGCCATGCATGCCATCGAAGCTACCTAGGATCTGGTCAGTACGCGCTACTTAAATAGATAAATAAGTATTTTTTGCTATTTATTTAAACACCCCTAACTTCAAAAAATCATAACTTTGTATATAAAAATCACAAAAATAAAATAAAAATACCTTCTTGCTCAGTGAATAGAGGAGAGCAATATGGAATTAATTTTAAGTCCATGTGATGCATATTTTTTTAATTAATTAAACACTGATTTGAATGTTTTGATTCTCCATGCAGTTATAGTTATCACTATAGCTTGAATTTTTGGCATGTTGTAGCCTCTGTCAAGGGGAATATTCTCTATTTTTTTCAAAGTCAAAGAAGGTTCCTAGACAAAGATCCATATTTTTTAAGTCTTTTCACGTTATTTTCTTAAAATAAACATGGAAATTAGCATGTTGATTAGAAAATTCAAAGAAAATTTTGGAAGGTCCACCATGACCAGAGAAGCTGTTGGAAATAATATCGTGGGTCAAGTCATTTAAAATGTACGCAATTTTCATGAACACTAAATCATTAAGATAATTAATTTTGAATGATATAAGAATTTAAATGGCTTGATTTTTTATCTCCACTATTATTTATGATCCATATAACTTACAATAAAAATTTCAAAATATTTTGAGTACATTTGATAACTTAAATTAATTTTTAAAGATAAACATCATTTTTAGCATTTAAATGATTTTTAAAAAACAAAATATAACTCAAAAATTTATAAAAACTTATTTTTTGAGTTCTCTTTGATCAGGGATATTTTCTAAAAAAAATGATATTTAAATAAAAAAGTTGATTTTTACATAATTTTTAATATTTAAATAATTAAAAATCCCTAAAAATCACAAAAATAATAAAACTCGTCGAAATTTTCTGAATTGCTTTCTAATCACTTAAGAACAATTATAATATTTTTCCTAATTTCCTAAATATAGATATTGAATTTTAAAGCTTAAAAATGATTTTTATAGGCTAAAAATGAGTTTTCATTAAAATAATTCTAATAAATCAAATAAAATTTAGATAAATATAAAATCTTCTCCTCTGATTTTTCTGACCTCAGGGAGACTTTTCAACGATACAAAAATTCATTAAATCATGAAATTTAGTTCAAAGGCTTCTTTGGTCTAAGTCTGCCGCCAGTAAAAATTTCAAGGGATTAGGAGTCACCTTGATCAAGTTTGGAATTTTTCTTTGGAAAATCCTATTTGTGCATGAAAATAATTATATAAATAAATTAAATTTTAAAAATCACATTTTCTCCTTTAATGTTCTAATTGACCCATGACTGAGGTACGATAAAAATTTCAAAGTCATTTGAATTGAATTTGACATATTATGAAGTGTTAGAGCCTTAGGGGATCTCAGAGAAGCTCTGTGAGAAGCTTGGATGGCTCTCTCTAAGAAATTTTAAGCACTCCTCTAATGGCCGTGAAGGTGAGTTTTTATAAAAATGGCCATGGGGTGGCTCTCAGAGCAAATGTTTGGGTGCATTGTGGTGCCTAGGTGGAGGGTAGAGGAGATCTACAATTTGATTTGGCTGAGCTGGCCTCTAGGTTTGATTTGGGTGAATTTCCATGGGAGTGGCTCTCTGTTAGGCCATCTTTAGGTGGTTAGATGGGTTTTGGCTCATTCTTAGGGTCTAACCAATGGCTGAGGTGGAGTTAATTTGATGACTTTGGGGGTAGTTAGGCCATCTTTAATGCATGGGTACAATGTGGGTTCAAGTGATCAAAGTTTGGGTTTGTGCTAGGTTAGACATGTCAAATGACCAAATTGATTGATCAAAATTCTGTAGATGATTGTTATGAAGATTTTTTGTCAAGGATTGAAGTGATTTTGAGTTCAATTGGTAGTTCAATTTGAGTGATTTTTGAAATTTGATTAATTTTGACATGTTGGGTTAGAGATGGGTCTAAGTCGGGCTAGACTTGGGATAAGTCCAAATTGAATGGTCTACATGATCAAGATAGATGTTTTGAAGATTTTTCATGAAGGGATGGAGGGGAAATTTTTGGGTTAAGACCCTTAATTTGGTGAGATTTTGAGACATGGCCAATTTGGGGCTTTTGGACTTAGGTTGAAATCAAATGAATTTTAGGTCTCACCAAGGCCAATTGAAGGTCAAGTTGGATCTATGGGTATGTCATGAAGGGTTTTTTAACACAAATTGTGGCCAATTGAGTGGGCTATGGGTTCAATTTTGTGGAACCAAGTCATAGGGACAGAATTGGGTTTTTGGTTTAAATCAAAATTAGGTCCAAATGATGGGTCAATAAAGCTTGGATTTGGTTTTTTTTTGTCATATTTAAGGTGAATTTGAGTTTAGAATTGAAATTAGGGTAAATTAAGACAAATTGGCTAGACATTTGAGGTAAATTGGGGAAAATATGAGCCTTTAAAGGGCAATTTGGGGGTTTTGATAAAAAATGGTTAAATTGGCAAAATTAGGTCATGTGATAGTCGAGAAAAATTAAATTGAGAATATTTGGGAGGTTTTGGAAATTTTTTGAATTTTTGTGGAATTTTAGGAATTTTGGGGTAGGAGGGGTATTTTGATAATTTGGCCAATTTGGGGATTTTCGGTAGTTCGGGTGTTTTCTTGGTCTTTGAAATGATTTCTTGAACTAAGTTGGGTATTTTGGCTAGATTTGGAGGTTTCGGCCCAGATTGGGGTCCAAATGGTATCTAGGTGATTTGGGGGAATTTAGGGGCAAAATGGTAGATTGGGTCACTTGGTAGAGTTGGAGTGTCAACTGACCAAAGGAAAATATGTTAAGATTTTCATACTTATTTTATACTGTTTTTGATGATATTCCACTTTAAAGAAAGGTATTTTTGATGTTTTATTGCAGGAATGATGAATTAGGGTCATTGGAGCAAAAATATGCAAAAAGGAGCGAAGTTGGAGTGAAAAGGACCAAAATGTGAAGATTTAACTAGGCCGCCGAAGGTGAGATTTTCCCAAAACTACAGGACAAAATTTCTAGAAGCCCGCAGACGGTGCCATTGACCCCACCGACGGTGAGATCGACGGTTATGCCTACTCAAGCTTTTGATAAGGCCAAATTTTGAAGGGATGCTTATGCAACTCTTGGGAAAGCTCACCTACAACTTTAAGAGAATATTTTTTGCCGAAAATAGAAGATTCTAAGAAGTCGAAGAAGTGCAAGAAGTGCTAGAGGTGCTAGAGGTTAGAGGGTTCCATTAGTATAGTTACTAGAGTGTAACAATTGTGAAGATTTCTTTGAGTGATTGTAAAAGAGGAGGGAAAGTGAGAGATTTCTTCTTCCTTGCTACTTTAAAGAGGAATTCTGTGTGCTATAAAGAAAGGAAGAGATTCAGAGGAACTTCGAGGAGTGTTCTTGGGGAGAAATTTGAGATCAGTTATTTACTTGTTGTAGTTTGTATGACTTTGATTTTATAAATGAATTCTGAGTTTTGTTGTGTTTTCCTCATGATTTCTTAGTAGTTTTCTCTGTCTTTCTCCTTATCTTGAGATTTGTGAAATGGTGATTTGAAATTGTGAACCCATGAAAATGTTTAAGAAATTATGATGATCTTTTCACTTAGATATTAATTTACTTTCAATCTGGCCAATTGATTTATTAAAATATGTTGAGTTTTACATCTAAAGAGAAGGTTACATCCAAGATTCAGGGAGGTCAAAGCCCTGGGAAGCTGGGTGCGAATAAATAAGGAAATATTATTATCGGGCAAAGAATTGGAGATTTTAGAGTGACAGACTAAAATCTGCAATTTGGTCCTATCGTTTGGGTGCTGATTTGTAGATGTTAGACCTAAGGTGAGGGGAACGTGGAAGCTCCGAAGTGAGAGTCGGTATCCTCCCAGCCTAACCGCAGAATCAGTAACCAAGCAAAGCATTGGTCAATGTTCTTTATGCCTGGACCAAGGTAAAGAATATGTATGCTCCTATTTGGCACAATATAAATTGAACTAATTCATTTTATCCATTCACTATAATTTCTTAACAAGGAGAAGGATGCTTTCTTATATATTGAATATCATCATTAAACCCCACTTTATATCATTAGTTATTTATTAGTTATTAAAATTATCTATGTATTTCAATTTCTTATTAGTGACAGATAAGTAAATTGAACGTTGTCATTGTGATTAAAGTCTTGCATTTTTGAAGTCTTAATCCATAATTCTAAATCACTCCCTATGGGATCGATATCTAGGACTCCATTAGAGCCCTATAATATTTGAGCGATACGTATACTTGCGTTGACAAATTTGACTTTAACATTATTGAATATTATAATTATACATCTTAACCAAATCAGACACATCTATAAAGTCGTGATCAAGTCCTTGGACACCGTTGCTGGAAATTAAATCTTCTAGTAGCATCATCAAATTCTTGTATTTGTCGATTAAAAAAAAATTCGGTCACCAACCACCATCAATAAGCCATGGACCAATGGAAACCCCATTTTGGGTCCTCTATGTAGTGGTCTTAGCTGAACCCTAGCCCAGGGCTAGTGGGTTTAGGGAACCACCTACAGGAGTCTCCCAAAAGTATCAAGGGACCAAAGCCTAGAAGTTCTAGGTTTAGGGTAATGACTGATTGTGAGTGCAAGTGATTGCGAGTGAGTGCCTTAGCCCTAGACCAACACCCAGAGTCAACCCTAAGGTCCAGTAGTCCTAAAGGTGACTCATCTTTAGTTTCCTCCACCTACTATGTGCTAGAGGTTAGGACCAATATGTGGAACTTTAAGTTGAGTAGAGAAGAGTTTGAAATTTCTAATGGTGAGGGTTCCTTGTATAGTTTTCTAAGAATAGTCAATAAGAAAGTCTTGTGGCTAGACCTTAGGCAACTAAAGAGGAAAAACTAAATCTCAACCAAAAGTGAGGTCAACAAATGAACCCCCAATAGGTGTGGTGTGCTTGGCAAGCACATCGCGCATATTGGTGTTGACCGGCGAGATCAATAAAAACCAATACAAACTCCTAAGTCAACAGACTTGGAAGTATGTGTAGAATTGTGTGTGTGATTTATTTTTACTGGGGATATTAGCAGATGATCGTTTGATTGAAATCAAGGAGTAGGGACTCTCGTTGGGGATTGGAGAGTGAATTTTGAGTTATGAAATTTTAGGTATTTATAAAGGATGGGAATTAGTGTGTAAGTGATGACTTCAAAGATTGAGAGTAGGATGCCACAGTTGGGGTGTTATTCCTATCTCAAAAGGTGTGAGTAGAGAATTGGATGCCATTGAGGGGACTTACACTAATCTCAAAGAGGTTGGCAGAGAATTGGATGTCATTGACAGGACTTACACCAAACTTAAAATGCGTTGAGAATAGGATGAGATGTTCCATAAAGGAGATTCTTTGTCCTATCTTGAAGATATAGGTAGAGAATTGGAAACCGTGGAGGGCCTTACACCAATCTCGAAAGGTGTTGATAGAGAGTTGGAAGCCGTTGAGAAGACTTGTACCAATCTCAAAAGGAGTCGAGAATCGGATGTGATGTTCCATAAAGGGGAGTCTTACTCCTATCTCGAAGATGTAGGTTGAGAATTGGAAGTCGTAGAGTGCCCTTACACCAATCTCAAAGATGTAGGTAGAGAATTGGAAGCCGTGGAGGTGCCTTATACCAATCTAGAAAGGTTGAGAATAGGATGCGATGTTCCAAAAAGGGGAGTCTTACTCATATCTCAAAGATGTAGGTAGAGAAATGGAAGTAGTGAAGGGGCCTTACACCAATCATCAAGATGTAGGTAGAGAATGGGAAGCCGTGGAGGGTCCTTACACCAATCTCAAAAGGTTGAGAATAGGATGCAATGTTCCAAAAAGGGGAGTCTTACTCCTATCTCGAAGATGTAGGTAGAGAATTGAAAGTCATGGAGGGGCCTTACACAAATCTCGAAGACATAGGTAGAGAATTGAATGTCGTGGAAGGGCCTTATACCAATCTCGATAGGTTGAGAATAGGATGCGATGCTCCATAAAGGGGAGTCTTACTCATATCTCGAAGATGTAGGTAAAGAAATGGAAGCAGTGAAGGGGCCTTACACCAATCTTGAAGATGTAGGTAGAGAATGGGAAGCCGTGGAGGGTCCTTACACCAATCTTGAAAGGTTGAGAATAGGATGCAATGTTCCAAAAAGGGGGGAGTCTTACTCCTATCTCGAAGATGTAGGTAGAGAATTGAAAGTCATGGAGGGGCCTTAAACAAATCTCGAAGACGTAGGTAGAGAATTGGATGTCATGGAAGGGCCTTATACCAATCTTCAAAGGTTGAGAATAGGATGTGATGTTCCGAAAAAAGGAGTCTTACTCCTATCTCAAAGATGTCGGTAGAGAATTGGAAGCTGTGGAGGGGCCTTACATGAATCAGGAAGACGTAGGTAGAGAATTGGAAACCATGGAGGGTCCTTACACCAATCTTGAAAGGTTGAGAATAGGATGCAATGTTCCATAAAGGGGAGTCTTACTTCTATCTCGAAGATGTAGGTAGAGAATTTGAAGCCATGGAGGGTCCTTACACAAATTTTAAAGATGTAGTTAGAGAATTGGAAGCCGTGGAGGGGCCTTACACCAATC
>NEWO01001086.1:70831-93708 GCA_003013225.1 Phalaenopsis aphrodite | reverse complement strand
GAAGTGTTCATTTTAATTCCAATTTTATTTTTCTTTTATTTCTTTGGTCATAAGACTCCCAAAATCAATTTGGTTATTTTTTGAATTGTATTTTAATTATTATAATTATTTTAATATGAAAAATGTCATTTTATCTTAAAAATTCATTTTAGTGATCAATTTAACTCCAATTGACTTAAAATTTTTTATAGAGAGTTCCTCTAACATTAAGTTATAGTGGAGAAAGATTTTCATGTCATTTACATTTATAATTACTCCTAATTAAATTTCTTTTCAATTTTAGGATTAGTGATGATAAGGGTTATTTTAAATGAGTTAAATAAAGTTTTTATTTTTCCTAGGATCCACTAACTATAGTGAACCTACCAAAATAAGTTTTATATTTTTCTGATGAGTATTTTAATTATTATATATTTTATACCAAAATAGGGACCATCAACTTGAAAGTTGGATATCTCTAGTTAGAGATGCCCTGTGACCTTAGAAAAATCACGGGAGATGCTAATAATAAGGACATCAAAAGCCCCATGGTTTCATGTCATGGTGAAATGTCCACGCAAATGGAGAATCAAAATAAGAAAAAACCATTTAATTAATTATAAATAAAATATTCTTCAAATTGACATGAAAATATTTTTGTATTGTTCTGCTTTGTTCACAGAGCAATAGGGCGTTTTTAATTTATTTTTGTGATTTTTCTACACAAAGTTATGGATTTTTAAAGATCTGATTATTTAAATAATTCAAACAAAATCCTATTTATCTACTTATCCTAGTGAGCCTCGTACACGTTGAACAGACACGTGTCGCCGCAGGATTGGGCAATACAGTCCACGTCACCTCCTCCTTTTCTAACTACAGCTCCGTTTGATGGGTTCAGGACTGTACAAATGATACAAACTAGATCGGAAGGCTCGTGGTCATCGTCACCAACGAGTCAAGCCATCAAACTATCCATTTTTTAAACCTAATATCTCTCATAATTCTCAACCAAATTAAGTGAGGTTTGTTCTTATCGACTTGTTTTGATGAGACACACACATCCATATGGTTAATCAACCGTTAAATCAACTCTATGCACATGGAGAATCAAATGAAGCTCAGTTTAGGGTTAGGTTTCAATACCTTTGTCCAAGAGGGGAAGCCTCAATTGGATGCTTGTGGAAGCTTTGTGAGGGTCCCACGAGCCTAGGGATGGAGCCTCAAGCTATGGTGAATGGCCTAGATCTAAGTTCCACTAAGGCCAATTTGGAGGTCCGATCAAAGTCCACCTTAGGGTGCTCTGGTGATGGGGCTTTTGTGGGGGATCTTCATCTCTCACTCTGAGGATGGTGTGGGTGTAATGAATTTGGATTAGGTGGAGGTTTGGTGAGTGTCCTGTTTCGGCCTTGAATTTGAGCTCCAAATTTGAGCTCGATCATTCGGTTTGAGTGACTAAGAGTGGTTTGGTTAAGCTCAAGTGGTCTTAGAGAAGCTCTAGAAGCAATTTGACAGTCTCCCCAAGGAAATTCAAGCTCTNGTGGTTTGGTTAAGCTCAAGTGGTCTTAGAGAAGCTCTAGAAGCAATTTGACAGTCTCCCCAAGGAAATTCAAGCTCTCTCTCTTTGGCCATGGAGGGTGGGTTTAAATAGAGGGGGAAGGAGAGGCCACCAGAGGCAATTGGTGGGTGTCCTAAGTTGCTTATGTGGACTCCAACAAGGTAAAAAAATCCAATTGGGATGAGAAAGCTTGAATGGGTTTTATTTTGACTTTTAGCCCAGGTAGAGAACATTGGGGTGGCTTTTCTTGCAGCCAAGGTGGCCAGCCGAATAAGGAGAGGTCAACATCCCACAGAGGGAGGTCAGGACTTGGGTTTGTGAAGTCCATTGGCGTTGATCATGTGTAATTTTTTTTAATGAAAATAGGATGTGTGAAGGGCTATTTTTCCTCAAATTGGGTCAAGTCTTGGATTTGGGTTGGGTTCACCCTCCAAGGCTGGCTTGGATGCTGAGGGAAATCAGATGGTTCAGCTTAATCATTAGTAAGGTCTCTATCAAAGTGATTTAGCTAATTATGGAGTTTAGGAGATTCATGGGAAGAGTTAAAATATTCTTAAGGATATTTGAAAGTTGCTTGGCCTCTTGTCACTAATAGTATGGTGATGTGGCACGGCTCTCATTGCTCACCTATGGCTTGAGAGTGGCTTCATGGCTTGTACTTGGTTTGGACAACTTTCATGAGGAGGGATTTTCAAATTTATGAAATATTTTGGTGAATTTTGGCATGATACTTGATTTGGAATGATTTAATTTTTATTTAGGACTTTAGGAATGATTTTAATCAAATGGATGATGAAGACAAAGAATTGTCATGCAGGCTTTAGACTAGGGCTTTTGAAATTAAATGTGGTGGGCTTGGACTAATGAATTAAAATTTGATTTTGGGATGAAATTTAGCTAATTGAATGTTAAATTCGGTGTTTGAAGCTTTCATGAAGGATTTGGAAAAATTTTGAGTGATTTTGAGTTGAATTGATGGGCTAATTTGATGGATTTAGGCATATGGTCAAAATTGGGCCTTTTGGATTTGAATGAAGTTGAGTTTTCAATTGGATCAAATTGGTCTTGAATTTTATTTAAATTAGGATTGGGGTTGCTGAAGTTTTATTTGGACTCTGATATTGGGCAATATCGGGATCGATTAGGCTGAGATTGGGGCAAATTTAGGGACGTTTGGGACTCTAACGTCAAATTAGGGTTTTTGGTCAAATTAGGCTAATTTGGTCAAATTGGGTTAAATTAAGGATAAAAAATTGAAATTGGGAATATTTCGGATGATTTTTGAATTTTTTGGGAGTTTTTGGAATTTTTAGGTCATGAAGGGCATTTTGGTAATTTTGGCAATTTTTTGGGACATTTTGGAAATTTGGTACTTTTGGTAAATTTTGGTCAATTTAGGTTGTGGTGAGGGGTTTGAGGTAATTTTTGGAAAGATTTAGGTATTTTGGGTAATTTTAGAAAAATTATGGTTGTAGGGGTATTTTGATAATTTGGTGATTTTTGGGCCAAAATGGGCCAAGAAGCCATGAAGCCATAGTAAACCAATAGGCATCATATGAGGACCCATTTTGGATTCTCAAGTGCTGGTTCTAACCCCCTAAGCTAAAGATTATGGGTACAGGGTCATCCACATGAGCTTTCTAAACGGAGTCAAGAGACTAACCAAGCGGTCATAGGGTTTAGGGTATGTGAAAGAGTGTAGTGTGTGCAAGTTAGGCCCACCAAAACCATATCACCCAAGGTTAGTCCTATGGTCTAACCATCCTATAGAGGGATCCTCCTTGAGCTCTTCCATATTGACCCCACCTACTAAGTGCTAGAGGTTAGGACCAACATGTGGAACTTCAAGTTGAGTAAAGAAGAGTTTGGAATTTCTAATGGTGAGGGTTCCTTTTCTATTCTTCCAAGAATAGTTAATAAGTGTGTACATGGTCCTATGGCTAGACCCTAAGCTATTAAAGAGGAAAAAACAAGACCTCAACCAAAAATGAGGTCAACAAATCGATCCCCAATAGGTGTGGTGTGTAGGGAGAGCACACCGAACGTATTGGAGTTGACCGATGAAATCAATAAAACCAACACAAATTTCTCAATCAATAAACCTAAGAAAAAGAGTATATTTGAGTGATAGTTATTTCTGCTAGGGAATTAGCAAGTGAAATATTCGAGTGAAATTGAGGGTTCAGAACTCTTACTGGGGATTAAAAGGTGGATTTCAAATTGTCAGGTTTCAGGAATATTGGAAGGTAAGAATCAGGGTTTAGGTGTTGGACCCAAATGGCAATTGAAATTCAGGTATCGATCTTAGAAGGAGAATCAAATGCCTTACTTTATTTAAAGTAGTCTTAAACTGATCTCAGAGAATGGGAGCGGGATGCCTTGAATTAATCGAAGGGCTTGTTCCTTCAAACCCTCAAAGCAATGCAGAATTGGATGTTTGTATCCTCTTCCTCAAAATTTGAACATGGGAATAAGACATCCATGCTTATCTTAGGGAGTAAAGATGGGAATAGGATGTCTGTGCCTATCCTGAAGGGTAACGATGGGAATAGGACATTCGTGCTTATCCTAAGATTAGACATGGGAATAGGGCATCTACATCTATCCCGAAGAACAAAGATGGGAGTAAGGCATATGTGCCTATCCCGAAAAAAATCTATGGGAATAGGATGTCTCTGCCTATCCCAAAGAACAAAGATTGAAATAGGGTGTTTGTGCCTATCCTAAAGAGTAAAGATAGGAATAGAGTGTCTGTGCCTATCCCGCAGAGCAAATATGGGAATAGAGCGTTTGTGTCTGCCCCAAGGGTATAGATGGGAATAGGGTGTTTGTGCCTATCTCGAAGAAAAAAGATAGGAATAGGGCGTTTGTGCCTATCCCGAAGAGTAAAGAGGGGAATGGGGCTTCTGTGCCTATTCCGAATAACAAAGGTGGGGATAAGGCGTCTATGCCTATCCTAAAGAACATATATGGGAATAAGACGTCTGTGCCTATATCAAAGAACAACGATGGGAATAGGGCATCTCTGTCTATCCCAATAAACAAAGATGGGAATAGAGCGTCTGTGCCTATCCCAAAAAGTAAAGATGGGGATAGGGCATTTATGCCTATCCCACAGAGCAAACATAGGAATAGTGTGTCTGTGCCTAACCCAAGGGTATAGATGGAAATAGGGCGTCTATGTCTATCCTAAAAAACAAAGATGGGAATAGGGCCTCTGTACCTATCCCATAGAGCAAATAAGGGAATAGGGAGTCAGTGCCTATCTGTCGACGCTATTTTAGGTTAGTGGGGTTGCTCGTAAGAAGCTGTCAGTCACCGGAATAAAAATCTCGTCGCCCGCTTTGGAAGGACATGTTAATCTACATATATATTGAGTTTTAGAAAAATATGAAATCAAAGTGACCCCAAATTTTTCATAGTTTAAATGAAAGAGCACTATACCTCAAATCATGTATTTATCCCAAAGGATAAACACAAGACTTGAGGATGAGGGACGATCTAATAAACTGAAAAAAGGTATGACATCCGTCTAGTATGAGAAACCTTTCTATTTGTCGACAAGTTCCCCTATTTATATATAAAGAATTAAATAAAGTTTATATTAAGCTGGGTTCGTACATGCTTCTAATAAGGGCAGACCTCTATAGTTAATTACATCTCAAATGACCAAAGTCACCTAAGAAGACTCTCGATAAAAATATAGAAATATTATCTTCTAGGAGTTTCAAATGGTATGACTCTTCAATGAGATTGGACATAGAGGCGTGAAAGGGGATTGGTTCAAATTTGGAACATTTTATTGTAGAGTCTAAAGGAGGAAGAACTAGGGGATGTCATGGATTCAGAGGAGAACCCCGGTGACTTCCCAAGCTATCCTAATGTTTGGCTTCAGTTTTAAGGAGAAAAATTTAAGTGTTTCATCCTACCAATTTAATTTTTTAGGGCTTACATTTGTGTGAAATGATCACACAAATAGCTTGGAAGATGTGAGGATTTAGGTCGTGACAGACGACAACCATAGAATCCTAAGAAGAGTTAGGACTTATATTGTATAACAGAGCTCTACAAAGGCCTAAAGATAAGATGAGTATTTACGTTGCATAAGCCAGCAACCTTGAAGCCCTATGGCTTTATTGTTTAAGTTTAAGGAAGGAAGATTAGTTTAGCTGGGGAAGACAGATTTTGCTGTTGAAGATGGGTGTGCTGCCCACCATGCTAGCTCCAAGCTCCTTGCTGCGACGAGTTTGAGTTTTCTAGTGTGTTAAGTTATAATGTCAAATCAGGTGGCTCTATGGTTGAAGTTCTTTAAATTTTATGGGGGCACATTAAAGTTTATTAAAGCGACACCGGTTAGGATCCCATGATTCCCTCGTTCCGGCACCACTGTTTTCTATTGGATTCACTTAGTCCAAATGAACTTAATAAACTCAACTTAATGAGTTTCGTAATTTCATTTAGACCGTGGGAAGCCTCGTTAGTAACCGTAGGTTACCTCCTCCGAGGACTCCCGATCATCCGATAGAGATGTCTTAATTTAATTACAGTTGTAGTTTTTTGTGATGTTTGTGGTTAAATTTTGAGTTGTTTTATATTTTGAATGTTGTGCGGGAGAATTTTATCTTGGTTGATTTTAATTTTGGTTTTGGATTTGGTTTTGGTTTTGGTTATCTTGATAGCTTTAGTTTTCATGCAGGGTGGTGTCATTGTTTAGCATGCAAATTTTGCAGGTATAAAAGTACAATATGAAAGTACAAGAAAGACAATGCTTAAAACTGTAAAGCGTACCTGGTGAGTCTACTCATTCCACCACCTGCAACTTAAAATGCATGTTAAGGCAGTTTATAGAGAGCACGAAAAGTAAAGTTTTGGTAGTATTCCTAACCCTATGTCATATCTTGGTGGGTCCTTAGGAGTTTAATTAAAGATGATTTTGTTAAGAAAAGCATATTAAGTTAGTAGATCTTCGAGGTATCCAACAGACCTAGAGAAAGAAGCAGGTTTGTGCTACTCTCTTGCTGCCTGGTGGAGAGTCTTGAGTTCTTTTAAACTTATTATGTTGCTTAATAAGTCATCCTGTAAATACCCTTATTACTCAGTGAGCATTGATGTCTCAATTATCCCTAAGAATTTGGTTATTATCACTTGTGATTCAATTTAAGAATTATGTGGGTGAAGACCCTTAAAGAGGCAAGTTAGTGTTGTTGGAACACTTAGCCAAATTTTGATCTTTAATTGGGCTTGTAGTGTTTGAAAGATGTTTTAATTTTCAATGTTATTTACTTTTCTAACCTCATTTAAATGAAACTTGATTTAGCCTAAGTCACTACTAAGCCCTTAAGACCTAGGTGAGTGTCTTAATTAGCTTTGAAAAGATCAAACTTTAGGTGGTCATGATTCATGATAAGAATTTTATTTGAGAATCAAAATAGGGGTATTAAATTGGTTAATTAGTGACTTCAAAATTCATACCCCTAAGTCCTGGGTTCATTTTATTCTGACAAACTTCCAAATTTTTCTAATTTAGAAATCTATTAACTTATCTTTTTAATTAGGAAAGTGAGGTTGGTTTCTCCCAATGAACCCCTTGTGTTTTAAAAATCAAATAAATTGATTAAAATCACAGGTTATCCATTTCCCTCCTTAAATTAAGCCTAAATGTTAATTAAGGCTAGTTTTCCAAAATTACACATTTGCCCCTAAGGCTCTATCACTTCAAATTTATAAAATTTAATCCAAATGACTTTGGAATTTTTATCCTACCTCCTTCATGGATCAATTAAGCCATTAGAGGGGAAAATGTGATTTTTCAAAATTTAATTTAATTTATATAATTAGTTTCATGCAAAAATAGGATTTTTCAAAGAAAATTCCTAACTTGACCAAGGTAAATCCTAATCCCTTGATTTTTTTACTAGTGGTATGCTTGAACCAAATTTTATGATTTCTTTTAATTTTATTTAAATTATTACAATTATTTTAAGTTCTGGGGTATTTATTAAATATAAAATATTTTAAATGAGAAAATTAAGTTTTGTATTTTTTAAAAGTCTCCCGAAGGTCAGAGATCTCAGAGGAGAAAATTTTATATTTTTCTGAATTTCATATGATTTATTGGAATTATTTTAATGAAAACTTATTTTTAGCCTTTAGAAATTATTTTTAAGTTTTAAAATTCAACCTAGAAAAACATTCTAATTATTCCTAAGTGATTAGGAAGCAATTTAGAACATTTCCATGAGTTTTATTATTTTTGTGATTTTTAGGGATTTTTAATTATTTAAATATTAAAAATAGGCCAAAAATCAAGTTTTTATTTTAAATATTTTTTTTATTTTTAGAAATAACCCCTGATCCCAGAAAACTCAAAAAATAAGTTTTTATAAATTTTTAAGTTATATTTTGATTTTTAAAAGATCATTTAAATGCCAAAACTGATGTTTATCTTTAAAAATCAACTTAAATTATCAAATGTGCTCAAAATATTTTAAAATTTTTATGGTGAGTTCTCTGGATCATAAACCATGGTAGTGATCAAAAATCAAGTCATTTAAATGTTTATATTTTCCAAAACTAATTATCTTAAAGATTTAGGGTTTGTGAAAATTATGTATAGTTTAAATTACTTGGCGCATGAAATTATTTTCAAAAGCTTCTCTAGTCATTGTGGACCTTCCAAAAATTTCTTGGAATTTTCTAATCAACATGCTAATTTCCATGGTTATTTTAAGAAAATAATGTGCAAAACTTGAAAAATACGGATCTCAGTATGAGGACTTCCCATGACTTTGAAAAAATTAGAGGATATTTCCCGTGATAGAGGCTACAATATGCCAAAATTTCAAGCCATGGTGATGTGTTAATATGCACGGAGAATCAAATGATTCCAAACAGTGTTTAATTACTTAAAAATAAAATATGCATCAAATGGACTTTAAATTTATTCCACATTGTTCTCCTCTATTCACTGAGCAAGAGAGTATTTTTATTTTATTTTTTGTGATATTTCTACACAAAGTTATAAATTTTCTATGTTAGGGGTATTTAAATAAATAGGAAAAATCCCTATTTATCTATTTAAACCGCATGTACCACCTCAACCTACGACAGCTCCGAAGCTCCACGCGACGAGCTTCCATTTGATGCTGCCAACCACCTCAGCGCTGACTCGGTCCGCTGTGTATGTCTCGAAGCACTGTCCGGCTCGATCTCCTCCGTCCATTTGATACATGTGAAATCAAACATCTCCCCGTCATCATCCCTGATATAATGATCTTGTGATCGTCCACATTAAAACTCTAAGATCTCAGCTTAGACTCAACCAAATCACATCGGGTTTGATCCTATGGACTTGTCTAAGTGAGACAAACACATCCATATGGTAATCATGCAATTAATTAAGCCTAATTAAATGGAGAATCAAAATAGGCTCAGGATGAGGTGAGGTTTTATATCTTTGCTCTAAGAAGTGAAGCTTCGATCAGAGGGTCTTGGCACGTTCGTTGGGGTCCAAGGAGACTAGGGATTGAGTTCTTGGTCTTGGTGTAAGATCTAGGTATGAATTCGATCACAACCGAATTTGGGTGTTGGTCTATAGCTATGGTAGAGGCTCTCTGGAAGGGAGATTTTATGGGGCCTTGGCTTCTTTCTTGATTCTGAAGGTGTGAGTAGAGTTAATTTTAGTTTGTTGGAGTGTGGAGGAGTAATGGGCTCTGCCCTGGTTTTTGGCAAGTTTCTGAGCTCAAAATTTAGCTCCGGCAATGGGAATTGGTTGGAGAAAATGGTTGGAATGCACTGAGGGGATCTTAAGAAAGCTATGTGGGAAGTTTGGAGAGGCCTCTCAATAGAAATTTTAGCACACCTCCCATGGCCAGAGAGGTGAGTTTTTATAAAAATGTCCATAGGGTGGCTCTCGGGGCATAAGTTTGGGTGCATTGTGGTGCTTAGGTGGAGGGCAATGGAGCTCCGTCAATTGGTTTGGTTGAGCTGGCCTCTAAGTTTGATTTGGGTGAGGTTCCATGGTGGTGGCTCTTGGTTTTGAGCTTTTCTCGTCACTAGGCTTGGAGTTCAGGGAACCCAAATGAATATGTCACATCAATTTAGTACAATAATACCTAATTTTGGTAAGGACATCTTAAGCACATGCATTTTTGGAAATAATATCCCTTAATTTGGGGGATCTTTGGTCCATGGCTTGATTTATAGTGTTTCATGGTGTTTGGACTGGTCACTAAGTCCAACTAATGGCTGTGATGGAGTCAATTTGGTGACTTTAGGGTGGTCAAGTCGCATTTAGTGCATGGGTCCAAGTGGGTGCAAATGACCAAAACTTGGGTTTGGGCTAGGTTAGCCATGTCAATTGGCCCAAATAAATGTTTCATTTGGTGTATATGATCATAAGGAACAACTTTGGTGAAGGATGGAAGTGGTTTTGAGCTCAATTGAAGGGTCAATTTGAGGGAATTTTGAACTTTAGTCAATTTGGTCATGTTGGGCTAGGCTTGGGTCTAGCTTGGGTTAGCCTTGGGCTAAGTCCAAATTGATTATTGTAAATGGTCAATAGGGACCTCATGAAGAGTTTTCAACATGAATTGGATGCCAATTTGGAGGTTAAGGCAATCAATTGGGTGAAATTTGGGGACTTAGCCAATTTGGGGCTAAATTTGGGAATTTTGGATTTAGGCCAAAATCAAATGGGTTTGAGGCTTCACCAATGCCAATTTATGGTTGATTTTGATGTGTATGAATGTTATGAAGATTTTTCAATATTAATTGTGGTCAATTGACTAGGCTATAGGTTCAACTTGGTGAGATTAGGTCATATGGTCAAAATTGGGGTTTTGATCTAAATCAAAATTGGGCTCAAATTATGGGCCAATGAAGCTTGAATTTGGTTTAGCTTGGCCATATCAAAATTTAATTTGAGTTTAGCAATGAAATTGGGGTCAATTGAGATCAAATTGATGGAAACTTGAGTTGAATTTGGGGAAATTTGGGCCTTTAAAGGGCAATTTTGGGGGTTTTGGTTAAAGATGGTCAAATTAGCCAAGTTGGATCATGTGGTAGTTGATAAAAATGAAATTGGGAATATTTTGTATTTATTGAGATTTTCTGGGATTTTTTTGAAATTTTTGGAATGTTGAGCTATAAAGGCGAATCTTGGTAATTTGGGGGTGTTTAGGGGTAAAAGGTCAAGATGGGTATTTTTGATAGGATTGGTTAACTAACCACCACCAACAAGCCATGGACCAATGGAAACCCCATTTTGGGTCCTCTATCTACTGGTCTTAAGTAAACCATAGCCCTAAGGCCGGTAGGTTTAGGGGACCATCTTTATGAGTATCCCAAAAAGATCAAGGGACCTAGGCTAGAAATTTGAGTTTAGGGTTGTGAGTGAATGTGAGTGTAGATGAGAGTAGTGAGTGCCTTAGCTCCAGAACAATGCCCAGGGTTAACCCTAAGGCCCAGCAGTCATAGGGTGACTCATCTTGAGTTTCCCTCATAGTGACTTCACCTACTAAGTGCTAGAGGTTAGGATCAATATGTGGAATTTCAAGTTGAGTAAGGAAGATGGTAGAATTTCTAATGGCGAGGGTTCCATGTCTAGTTTTCTAAGAATAGTCAATAGGAAAGTCCTATGGCTAGACCTTAGGCTAGTAAAAAAGAAAAACTAAACCTCAACCAAAAGCGAGGTCAACAAATGTTCCCCCAATATGTGTGGAGTGCTGCGAAGCACACCGCGCGTATTGTCGTTGACCAACGAGATCAATAAAAACCAATACAAACTTCTAAGTCAACAAACCCGGAAGTATGTGTAGAGTTGTGTGTGTGATTTGTTGTATTTCTGTTGGGGATACTAGCGGATGATTGTATGATTGAAATTAAGGAAGGACTCTCGCGGGGGATCAGAGAGTGAATTTTGAGCTATGGAATTTCAAGTATTTACAAAGGATGAGAATCAATATGTAAGTGCTGACCTGAGGTGGAAATTGAAATTTAAGTATCAATTCAGAAAAGACAAGAAGAGTTGGAATTTGGGTACCGACCTCAAAAGATGAGAATCAGAATTTATGTGTTGATTCGAAGATGTGAGAATTGAAATGTAGGTATCAATCCCGAGAAGAGAGTCGAAATTTAGGTATCGACCTCCAAATGTGAGAATCAGAATTTAGGTACACATTCAAAAATGTGAGAATTAAAAATTAGGCATCAATTCAAAAGGAGAGTCGAAATTTAGGTATCGACCTCAAAATGTGAGAATTGAAATGTAGGTATCAATTCCGAGAAAAGAGTCGAAATTTAGGTATCGGCCTCAAAATGTGAGAATTGAAATGTAGGCATCAATTCCAAAAAGAGAGTCAAAATTTAGGTATCGCCCTCGAAATGTGAGAATCAGGATTTAGGTACTTATTTGAAGATGTAAGAATTGAAATTTAAGTATCAATTCAAGAAAAGAGTCAAAATTTAGGTATCGACTTCGAAATGTGAGAATTGAAATGTAGGTATTAATTCTGAGAAATGAGTGAAAATTTAGGTATTGCCCTCGAAATGTGAGAGTCAAGATTTAGGTTCGTATTCGAAGATGTGAGAATTGAATTTAGGTATCAATTCGAAGATGTGAGAATTAAAATGTAGGCATCAATTCTAAGATGTGAGAATTGAAATGTAGGTACCAATTCGAAGATGAGATAGTCGGGATTTAGGTACCGACCTCGAAAGATGAAAATCAGAATTTAGATACTGATTCAAAGATGTAAGAATTAAAATTTATAAAAAGCTTGTGGTGTTGAATTTGCAAACGTGTATCATGTGGAAAGGTTTATTTTGTAGAAGATTTGTAGAGCTTTATGGGGTTTTGTGCAGAATGCAAAATTCTGCGGGAATGTGAAGAAAGTTAATGTAGATAAAGACGTTTGTGATGCGCGCACAAGAGTAGAAAACTCCAAAAATGAGAGGATCCACTCAACAGATTCATTTCACTTTCTTGTTGTTTTTATCACATTTAATTTTTCAAAAATATCTTTAAAGTTTTAATTTTAATTGGTCGATTTTCAAAAGAAATTTGTTTTGTTGTTTATTTATTGGTGATTATTTTCTAAAAAAATTGTTGTTTCGTTCTTTGTTCATTGAAATTTTGAACCAGCGCATGGTAAAAAAAAATTTGTTTCATTCTTTGTTCCTTCAAATTTTGAACCAGTGCATCGTTCATGGCTTTCATCCCTCACACGAAAGGCAACGGACAGAAAGCCACAATTTGAGAGAAATTTCCATTAATTTACTCCAACAAAGATGTCAGAAATCAAATATAGGCTAATGACTCAAAAGGTACATTATGTAGTCCTTGCCGAAACACATCGAGAACATCTAATGATATGAATACATTGTAGACTGAATACATCATATACATGTCATGTTGTTAAAAGAAAGAAAGTGAACCCTCTGTACCAGGTATGTTGAGCTCCTGATCAAGCAGAACTTCTAAGTCATGCTCCAAGATAAGAGTTCCCTTCTCATGTACTTAGAGGTACAACCTTCTCACAGCTCGTATGGAAGTAACTCCTCCAATTCAGGATCCTGCTGGAATCCATATGACATTTTATTTATCATCCATCCTGTGGAAAGTCACAGACAACCTACTGTGTCATACTCCTGGAATGCAATTTTGGGCAACGTCTGCACCGTTGCCCTTGAGAACAAATACTAAACCGGCTGAAAGAGGAATCTCCATAGAACCTCTGAATTCACCAAGGCGGACGATATCAATTTCTTTCCCAAATAGAATATTTTTTTTTCTCAGAAATGAGACCGTGTAGAAGGGTCTCACAAAATCATGATGATCAATGCGTGAGGGAATGCAATCACCCTGTTCATAGATATTAATAGTGCAACTGTTGGGAATACAGGTAGAAGGTAGAATTTTTTATTTGACCATCCTTTTGATCATCCATTTTATCATTGGTGGTAGCGGATCCACTTGATCGTGCCTGAGGATCCCAGGTGGATTCCCATGTCTGTCATTCTTGAAGTTATAACAGCAACCACACTGGATGGTGATTCTTCCCTTCCCTCTCATCCATTTCTTTAGCTCGAAATATGTCCTTTCCATGAGAAGGCCTGCTCGGCCTCTATCTCTTAAATTGAAGTTACAGTCCAGACTGCTTTTTTCATCAGACTTGGAGAAAACCCAACTGTACAGCTCCAGGCCTTCCAATATGTTGATGAACTTTCTTTGAACTTCTTCAAAAAACTTGAATTCTCTTTTATTTACTTTTCTTATCTTGTAGTATTCTACCATACCAGGGGATGACAGCTGTTGCGGGCGTTCCTTTCTTCGAGCATCGGCGGGAACCCAAACTAGTTCTGGTCGATCTGGAATATGAGACTCAACCTCTAACGGGATGTACGACCCTGGGCTCCACGGTACACAGTGATCCGTTCCCAGCGGGACATATGGTTCATCCATCATGAAATCCAAAGTCTGAGTCTCGTTGGTGCTTGAAGTGTACTCTTCTAATGTACTGAAACACTATATGCAGAACATTGCAATCCAAGCATTCTACAAACGTGCCCGTGGCTGATGTCCCGGTCGATATTTCAACGTTGCATGTTGGGCAACCCTTGCACAAAACATCTGAAACTGAAAGTGTGTTGGACTCTATCACAAACCCCAGTTCTTCATCTGTGGTGTGTAAGCTAATAGAAGTTTCTTTCAGGTCTGGATCCTAAATGTGCCCTTCAAGAATAGGGGTGAGCAAGTTGTTCTTGTCTTTTTGAAGTTTGTGTTCTTCTCGTAGAAAAGCTCTCTGCTTCTTGCGACTGGCGTTCCTGCGTTGCGTCCTACAAAGTGGAGTACTTGATAGTTGTTTATTATTGGAGGCTATTAAGCCTCCAGCAGGTGTAGTTACCATTGAGGGCAGACTGTTGGCCCCTCCATCGGATCTCGCTCTGTTATCACATTGTTGCCCTTATCTTTAGTGGTCACTCTCAGTAATGAAAGAAATCCCTCTTTCTCTTTGCAGCTGATTACGTCCATTAGAGGACCTTTATAGTCCACATCAACCTGGTTGAAATCCAAGTCTATGGTACCGCCTCGCGGTGCCATCTCCTCATTTAATGCGAGGTTCCAACCATCCTGAAAAGCAAAGATCAGTCGTTGTCTCGACATTTTTCTGCAGATGACAGGAACAACATCAGTGGGCCAATACTTGTCATGAACAAGAACAAAACAAAGTATTTATTAAAGTACATTTTAGTTTGTTTTGGGTTCAAAGAATTTATGTATGAGTTTTATTGAATTAAAAGTGGAAAGAAGAAAATTTAAAGTTTCAAATATTTTTATTTTCAAAATTTTCATTATATTGGGGTTAATTACAAAATTTGGACTCGGTCATAGACATTTGGCCACATAGATAACCCTAAAACAATAAAAGTTTCTAAAGTTTCAAGGCAAGCAGAGGCAAGCGGCGTCAGGTTACGTAATAGGTTTTCAGATATCGTTCATTTATTGGTAACATGACCCGGTCATAGACATTTTGCCACATAGATAACCCTAAGACAATCAAATTTTCCAAAGTTTCAAGGCAAGCAGAGGCAAGGGACATCAGGTTACGTAATAGGTTTGCAGATATTGTTCGTTTATTGGTAACATGGGTCTTTCACCCTGGAAGTCCACTAATTGGTAGGCTCCTCCTGTATAAACCTTTTGAATGACAAATGGTCCCTCCCAAGTTGGCTTGAATTTTCCACCTATTTTTTTGACATGCAAGAATAGGTCTTTTGAGCACAAGTACGAGGTCACCAACTTTGAGTGTCCTTGGGCGGATCAATTTGCCATGTGCTTGTACCATCTTCACCTGGTAAAGCTCCAAATATTGTTATGCTTCTAGTCATTTTCCCTCGAGACTCACAAGTTCTTCAAGTCTGAGTTTTGCACTTTTTTTCGTTGTGAGTTGGTTGGCAACGGCGGCTCTGAGAGATGGTTTCTGGACTTCTAGCGGTAGCATGGCCTCAGTCCCATACACGAGCATATAAGGTGTACATTGAGTGGGAGTCTTGAAACTCGTCTGGTAGGCCCACAAGGCTTCTAATAGTTTGTTGTGCCAATCTCTTTTTTTTTCATGCAGTGTTTTCTTCAAAATTTGTACCAGTGTTTTATTGAAAGCCTCAGGCAGACCATTTGCTCTGGGATAGTAAATTGTAAAGTATCTCTAGACTATCCCATGCCTTTTGACAAAATTGTTGATCTTTGTGCTTCTGAAAGCTGTCCCATTGTCGGAAGTTATTCTTCGCAGTACTCCAAAACGGTAGACTATCTGGCTTTTGAAAAATTGAAGGACCAGTTGTGCCGTAACCTCACGTAACGGTACTGTCTCTGCTGATTTCGAGAAGTAATCTATAGCGGCAAGTATAAACCTGTGTCCTTCGGAAGATGGAGGGTTTATCAAACCTATTATGTACGTGCCCCCAACACTCGAATAACCATGAGGCAACAGTTTGGTGTAGCACATTTGGAGGCTGGTGTAAGACCATCCCATGCACTTGGCATTGGTAACATTTTCTGGTTGTATCCATGCAATCGAACATCATTGCAGGCCAATAATACCTGAGTCTTTTAATCTTCAATTTCATTTTTGTCTCTGACTAGTGAGCGCCACACAATCCAGCATGTACCTCTTTAACAACATTCTATGCTTCGGCTCTGCTCAAACACCACAGTCACATTTGGTTGAACGATCTTCTGTAAAGGACATTTCTCACCAGGGTGTAAGACATGGACCTTCTTCTGATGTGGGGTCCCTTAGACTTGTCTTTTAGCAGCTTTCTAGTATGCAAATATTCTATTAATGGCTTGCGCCAATCTTCGTTGATGTCTGCAACTGTATTTATTGTTACTTTTTTTCCAAGCTTGTGTAGAGTTTCGAAGTCGATCGGAGAAAAGACTCGTCTTACATGCACTGTGACTTCAATGGAATCCTCCGAGGGACACGTCATTTCCTTAGCAAGTTTTGCTAGAGCGTCGACATGGGCATTATCTCCCCTAGAAATCCGGTAGAAAGTCACATCGGGAATCTGCTCCACGAGCTTCACTGTGTACTGATGGTATTCTGCTAATCTTTGTTTTAAAATTTGGTATTGTCTGGCGACTTGCTGAATGACGAGTTGAGAGTCGTCATAGATGGTAATGTTCGTTATATCCATTGAGATTTTCATTTCCAATCCGGTGATTAAAGCTTTGTATTCTGCTTTATTGTTGGTGCACGGCTCTATCAGGTGGTATGAGAACCTCAACATACCCTTATCTGGCGTGATAAAGATCAAACCAATCCCTGCTTTGCCATGTATAACTGTGCTTGATCATTTATCTTTTCTTGCTGATGAAGCACCATCAAATTACATCTCCCAACGTTGTCCACTGGAGATTTTCATTTATAGTATTTGCTCGTCTGGTAACTCGTCGTTGAGAGAGGACCCAGCTGGCAGTGGGTGTGCAGCGAGAAAGTCTGGTAGTACTTATCCCTTGATAGCACGGAGGGGCACAAAAGTTATATCAAATTGCAATAAAATCATCGACCACCTCGCTAAACATCCAGAGAGTGTTGGTTGGGTCATCAGATATTGCAATGAATTAAATTTTGAGATTACGGTAATCTTATGAGAAAGCATGTAATGTCTAAGCTTTTGGGCCACAAAAATTAACACCAGACAATGCTTCTCAATAGCTGGATACCTTATCTCCATCGGTATTAGACGACGACTCAAGCAGTAGAGTGCATTTTCTTTACCATCATCATTGACTTGGGCGAAGAGGGCTCTAAGAGAGTCATCTAAGGCCGCGTATAAAATATCAGAGGTTTCCCTGGGATACGGACTTCCAAGACAGGAGGTGTGATTATGTATTTTTTAACGTCTTCAAAAGCCCGCTTGCATTTCTCTTCCAAATAAAATTTGGCATCCTTTTTAATTAATGTCGAGAAGGACTGACACCTACCTGAGAGATTAGAAAGAAAGCGTCTCAGATATGCCAACTTCCCTTGGAAGGAAAGTAATTATTCAAGGCTTTAGGAGGAGGCATCTCCAAGATAGCTTTGATCTTATTCGAGTCAATCTCGATTACCCGATGGCGGACAACGAATCCTAGAAATTTCTTGGAGGTAACTCCAAAGACGCACTTTAAGGGATTCATTTTGAGGTTATATCGTCGTAACCGTTCAAACACAATCCTCAAATCATACAAATGGTCTATTTTTTGTTTACTTTTGATAACGAAATCATCTACGTAGCATTCTACTTGGTTCTGGATGAGGTCATCAAAAATCTTCGTCATTGCATGTCAATGTGTTGCTCCGGCATTCTTCAGGCCGAACGGCATCACTGTGTAGCAGAAAATTCCAATCAGTGTTCTAAAGGCTGTAAGTACTGCATCCTAGGGAGCCATCTTGAGTTGGTTGTATCCCGAAGATCCGTCGATGAAGGAGAAAATTTCATGTGTTGAAAAGAGATCTAGCATCATCTCTGGTATGGGTAGTGGAAACTCATCTTTTAGACATGCCTTGTTCAAATCTCTGAAGTCAACACAAAAATGGATCTGTCTATTTTTCTTCTTAACAGGTACAATGTTGGGTAACCACGTGGGATATTGTTCTTCTTTAGCAAAGTTGGCATCTATCAGTTTCTTCACCTCGGTGATGACTTGTTTTTCTATTTCGAGGCACATTCTCTTGGGAGCTTGTTTTACTGGAGTTATATTCTTGTCCACCCCGAGTTTATGAACTACAACCTCTGCTGACAGTCCTGGCATGTCATCGTAGCTCCAGGCAAAACAATCTTTAAAATATGTTAATAGTTTGATCAATTCTATAGATTCTTCGTAATTAAGTACAGAACTTATAAATGTAGGTCGAGGTTATTTTTTAGTCCCGAGGTTAATCTCTTTCAATTCATCAATGGTAGATTTAATTTCTTCCTCAAATTCTGGTGGAGCATCTTCTATCGGTTGTTCAGTAGAGTCATCCTCTATATCGAGGCAATCCTCTTCTGACTCACCAGTAACAACCATGTAAAATTCAGAATCATCGACTGGTCACGAGACCCTCTTTTGAATTTGTAGTTCGACTTTTAGCATTACATAATTTTTCAAAAAGTTGAAATTTATCTTTTGGCATTTGTTTTGATAAGTGTCCCTGTTGAATTAACTTTTGAACAAAGGTCAGAAATAACCAAAAGGCAATTCCATTAATTCATTAGAATCAACATCCAAATTTACATGTTTTTCAAGCTCATAGAGGTAGAAGCGCGATAAAATTTGATCAGCTTTGAGCCAACACTATGGACTTCTTTGACCTCTTAACTCTCGTCCTTTTAAAGGAGAATCAGAGTGAGGGTCATAGCATTCACATAGTGCTTTATCCGATCATACATTGTTTCATATTCATTCTTTTCTATATCTTCAAGGGATATATTGTACTAAGGTCTTTTCCATCTTGTTATCATTATCTCGTCTTCAGAATTGTCTTCCTCATCAATGTTGATTGTTGGTATAGTCCATTCAATAATTAAATTGATCCTTCCTCGTCCACGTCCCCGTCATAGACCTCGGGTGCGCGAACTAAAAGGCCTTTCACCATCTCGTTGTAAAGGAGTGGTGGAAGATTGCTGAAGCGGGTTGAATGGCCTCCTATTTGTGATTCTTCTAAATCTTCATCTTTGTTTGTGATAACTTCATGAGAGAAGACAATTTTCTTTGGAGGTTCATAGTAGGCAGCATCTTCATGGATATCAACTTCATGTACTGAAAATGGTTGTAGATCTCCCTTGATGCAATTTTCTTGACCATCTTTGAGGTACTTGATGCACTGGGGTAGAGATGATGGAATCTTATTGTGCTCATGAATCCACAATTGACCCAATAGAGCATTAAAAGAGGTCTCAGTATCAATAATATGAAATTTAGCGGTTGTTACGAGATCTCCAACCTTCATAAGTAATGTAATTGATCTGAGGGCTCTTTCTCCTTTTTGGTTGAATCCTCTTAAGATCATTTTATCGGCCATAAGCTCTTGAGCTTCAATATCAAAATAAACCAATTTTCGTAGGCTCATCAAGTTAAGAGATGCTCCAGGATCCACTAAAACTCTAGATAACACAAATATGTCGATGTTGACAGAGATGTAGAGTGGACGGTTGTGGTCGGCGGTACCGAGCAGCAAGTCTTCATCTATGAAGGTTACCCAGGTTGTTCTTTCAATGAGCAAACTTCATCTGAGGATGTGCTGACTAACTGAGCTAAGCAAATTTCTGGGTCAAGCAAAGTCGTAACTAGAGACTCTCTCATCTCCTTTGATAGGATCAAAGCGTCATAGATGCTTAATCGAGCTGGCAACTTCCTAAGATGAGCTAGCACGTTGTAGTCTACTTTGTATAATCCTCTGACTTTACCTTGATCATGTGGTTCTTCCACTAGTGGAGGTGGGGGTATCTCTTCTCGAGTTATTATCTATTTTCCTTTGTCTGTTGGAGTTGTTCATGGTGGTAACACTTTTCCGCTCCTTAACTTAACTTTCATGATTTCTTCTTCTTGAGATATCATTGTGGAATCTTTCGGTGTCTTTTCCTCTTCATCGAATAGATCTAAGTTAATGGCAAGTAGTGCACCGTGATGTTTGAGAGTTGGCTCTTTGTTATCGGTGTTTTCGTATGTTGTATTATTGATGTCTTCTTTGGACTTAACAACGAGTTCATCAGACTTGAGTACTATTTGAGGATCATTTTGGGGATCAAGATGGAAGCTAGATTGATCATAATCAGTTACGTTATCACCAAAAATAGTTAAAATTTAGTCGAAACCATAATCATTATATTCATAAGACCCCGGAGGGACAAGAAGATAATCATACAAAGTCAGGGGTTCGAGGATTTTCTTCCCCGAATCCGAGACAACCAATCTAGTATAGGCAACCCCTATCCTACCCCTTGTGCTATCAATCTTTGCAGTGACACTTTTCTTCTTCTTGTTCTTTGTTCTTTACGATGACAGATCTCCTGACAAAATCTTTAATTCAGGCTTGGTATGTTGCGGACTCTGAATAGAGGCTTGCTTTGATGTAGACTGGATCTTGTTTAGTTTCTTCTTGGATGATCTGTGCCATACCTCATTCCATCCTTCTTTGGTATTCATAGAAGCTTGTTTTGATGAATCCTGTATTTGATTAAGGACCCTCTTGAGTTCATCCCAAGTTGTGCTCCATCCATCGGTTCCAGTATATAGATTGATTGGGGAGATTGGCTCGGCCAATATAATGTTTATGGAACCTTTTTCAGGTTCTCTCAGATACTCCTACAGGATCGTTATATTCTCCTCCTTAAGGTTCTTCTCGAGCTAGTCTTTAAAGACGAAGCATTTTTCTATAGTTTGCCCAAGCAACCGGTGGTATGGGCAATAATTTGGTTCATTGTTCCTATCCACCACTTCAGGCTTCTTCGGATCTGGTAGTTTAAATTTTGGCTTCTCAAAAATACTCCTGAATATTTAGGTACAGCTTCATCCTTGAAGGAATACACAACTTTTTGTCGCTCTAATAGGGATATTCTTTTATCCTCTGTTAGAGGTGCTCCTTCTTAAGGCGGCCAGTGGTTGGATTGATTATTTAGTCTATGAGAGGACTGGCGATGTTCTTCTGCATATATCTTTATTGGCTGCTTTCCTTTGTCGACGGTCACCACCACTCCAAATTTCTTTTCGAACACTTTAGCCACCTTAGCTTTTCCATCATGAGCTCTCCAATAAACACATGGTGTTGTGCCATGGTAAATCTTTTCACAAACAATTGTTCCAATTCAGAAAATATTTTGACTGACCCATTAGGCAAGTCATCATACCAGTCAAAAGCAATTCCTGACAAATTGCTGACAAACTGCTGGCAGAGTAGGGCCTCAATATTCCTTGTGTTGTTACAGCTGGCTCGGAAATGCACTATATGCTGTCTGCAATTTTCAGTCTCATCGAATATTTTGAAGTTTGGGGCCACAAAACCCTTGGGGAAAGGCACGACATCAAACTCCTCCTGGTAAGGTCTACCCTTCAAAATTCATGCCCCGCCCTTGGATTGGGCTAAGGCGTCTCGCACTTGTTCAACCATCTGCTTGAACTCCTTTTTTAGCATGACACTAGATGGAGAATCTTTCTTCGGTTGCTCATCTTTGTCTATTGAAGTAGCCTCTCTTCTTTCATCTATAATGTGTATGATTTCTGGCTGATTAATCTCTTGATAAGTCAATTGCGGTGCTTGTGATTGCCCCTGAATGGTGGCCACAGTGGTCATAGCTGCAGTCATCTCTTCTATTCTTTTCTCTAGTAGACTAACTTGAAGGAAACTCCATGTTCTCTAGCTAACTCACAAATCTCAATTCTGAGTTTCTCAACTTTTTTCTCAATTATTGATTCCTTGAATTCTTTAAGATCTGAAGGACCCTGATGGACATCCTCTACTTGTTCCTCCATCTCGCTGGCTATTGTCGCGACGATGTCAGATATTTCAGATCCTGGTTTCATTTCTTGTCCTGCGGGCTCATTAGACTGTATCGGTGCGGCGACCTTGAGTATCCATACTTTTTTCCTTTTTAATGATGATGTCTTAGGACGGAGCATCTTAGTAGAAACATCGGTATGTGAAGGGAAAGTTTGCTCTTCATGGTGTAGACCGGCTACAGTGCCAAGTAAGCCTCTCGTCTTTGCCTTTAGGATTGTAAAATTATCTTCATGATGCGTGATGGGTAAGATCTTTAGACCCAGTCTCGACTTAACTGGTCAACAACCTGTGGTCCTGGTGGCAGTATAATCAGTAGTAATTACTGTGGTATCAATTTTGATCCATAAACGGAACCAAACAGGGATGCGGGTAGGTGGCACTCCAGCTATCTTGTGAGATTGTCTGGCGGACTTGATGCCCTTCAAAATTTCCCTCTTCATGCGAGGAGAAATTGCATCTCTCACTCATTTATGTAACTCGCTAACTGAACATCCTTCTTTGGTAGCAAGCCTTCTGAAAACTGCACTAACTCGAATGATACGAGTGAACTTCATCCTCTCCTCACTGTGTCCATAAAGTGACGGTAATGCGACAGCGATCCTTTGGATACTCTCATATCCCTCGGTATCTGTCAGAGGATGAAATCTACTTCCTCGGAGGAATGGATAAATTTATGGTAACACTTCTTCAACTTGATGAGGCTACTCCTCAACGGGTGTCTTCTCAAGAGCCTAGGCTTTGATGGCCCTCTGAACTTTTCTGTTACGGTTCCTCCTTTGAGTTTGGGTCAGCGGTACAGTCCTCGAACTTGATCC
>NEWO01001086.1:51879-69655 GCA_003013225.1 Phalaenopsis aphrodite | reverse complement strand
CCCAAATTTTTTATAGTTTAAATGAAAGAGCACTATACCTCAAACCCTGTATCTATCCCAAAGGATAAACGCAAGACTTGAGGATGAGGCTTGGTCAAATAAAATAAAAAAAGGTATGACATCCGTCTGGTCTGCGAAACCTTTGTATTTGCCGACAAGTTCCCCTATTTAATATAAAGAATTAAATAGTGTTTATATTTAGCTGGGTTCGGACATGCTTCCTATAAGGGCAAGCCCTTATAATTAATCACATGTCAGATTGCCAAAGTCACCTAAGAAGACTCTCGATAAAAATCAAGAAATATTATCTTCAAGGAGTTTCAAAGAGTATGACTCTTCAATGAGAACAGACGTAGACGTGTGAAAAGGAATTGGTTCAAATTTGAAACATTTTAATGTAGAGTCTTAATTTAGATGCAATTGTAGTTTTGTGTGATGTTTGTGGTTAAATTTTGAGTTGTTTTATATTTTGAATGTTGTGGGGGTGATTTTTATCTTGGTTGATTTTAATTTTGGTTTTGGTTTTGGTTATCCTGATAGTTTTATTTTTCATGCAAGGTCGCATCGTTGTTTAGCATGCAAATTTTGCATGTAAAAAACTACAGTACGAAAGTACAAGAAAGACAACGCTGAAAACTGTAAAAGCGTGCCTAGCGAGTCTTCTCGTTCCAGCACCTGAAACTTAAAAGACATGTTAAGGCAGTTTATAGAGAGCAGGAAAAGTAAAGTTTTGGTAGTTTTCCTATCCCTATGTCATATCTTGGTGGGTCCTTGGGAGTTTAGTTAAGGATGATTTTGTTAAGAAAACATATTAAGTTAGTAGATCTCCGAGGTATCCAGCAGATCTAGAGAAAGAAGCAGGTCCGTGCTACTCTCTTGCTGCCTGGTGGAGAATATTGAGTTCTTTTAAGCTTATTATGTTGCTTAATAAATCATCCTGTAAATACCCTTATTACTCAGTGAGCATTGATGCCTCAATTATCACTAAGAATAGGGTAATTATCACTTGTAATTCAATTTAAGAATTATGTGGGTGAAGACCCTTAAAGAGGTAAGTTAGTGTTGTTCCAACACTTAGCCAAATTTAGATCTTTAATTGGGCTTGTAGTGTTTGAAAGTTGTTTTAATTTTCAATGATATTTACTTTTCTAATCCTCAATTAAATGAAACTCGATTTAGCCTAAGTCACTACTAAGCCCTTAAGACCTAGGTGAGTGTCTTAATTAGCTTTGAAAAGATCAAGCTTTAGGCAGTCATTATTCATGATTGGATTTTTTTAAATCAAAATATGGGTATTAAATTGATTAATTGTTGACTTCAAAATTCATACCCCTAAGTCCTGGGTTCATTTTATTTTAATGAACATCAAAATTTTTCTAATTTAGAAATCTATTAACTTGTCTTTTTAATTAGGAAAGTGAGGTTGGTTTCTACCAATGATCCACTTGTGTTTCAAACATCAAATAAATTGATTAAGATCAGAGGTTACCCATTTCCCTCCTTAAATTAAGCCTAAATATTAATTAAGGCTAATTCTAAGGCTCTATCACTTCATAATTTATAAAATTTAATCCAAATGACTTTGGAATTTTTATACTTCCTCATCCATGGGTCAATTAAGATATTAGAGGGGAAAATGTGATTTTTCAAAATTTAATTTAATTTATAAAATTATTTTCATGCAAAAATAGGATTTTTCAAAGAAATTTTCTAATTGACCAAGGTAAATCCTAATCCCTTGAAATTTTTACTGGAGGTAGACTTAGAGTAGAGAATTTGTTGGACCAAATTTCATGTTTTTTTTAATTTTATTTAAATTAGTACAATTATATTAATTTTTGGAGTATTTATTAAATAAAAAGTATTTTAAATGGAGAAAATTAAGTTTTTTATTTTTGAAAAGTCTCCCTGAGGTCAAAGAACTTAGAGGAGAAGATTTTATATTTTTTAAATTTTATTTGATTTATTAGAATTATTTTAATGAAAACTCAATTTTAACCTTTAAACATTTTTTTTAATCTTTAAAATTCAATATCTTTATTTAAAAAAACCAGGAAAAACATTATAATTGTTCTTAAGTGATTAGGAAGTAATTTAGAACATTTTCATGAGTTTTATTATTTTTGTGATTTTTAGGGATTTTTAATTATTTAAATATTAAAAATAGGCTAAAAATCAAGTATTTATTTTAAATATTATTTTATTCTTAGAAAATATCTCTGATCCCAGAGAACTCAAAAAATAAGTTTTTATAAATTTTGTAGCTATATTTTATTTTTAAAAAAATCATTTAAATGCCAAAAATCAAGTTTATTTTTAAAAATCAACGTAAGTTATCAAATGTACTCAAAATATTTTTAAATTTTTATGGTGAGTTCTCTAGATCATAAACCATGGTGTTGATAAAAAATCAAGTCATTTAAATATTTATATTTTCAAAAATTAATTATCTTAATGATTTGGGGTTTGTGAAAATTAGGTATATTTTAAATGACTTGACCCATTAAATTATTTCCAAAAGCTTGTCTGGTCATTGTGGACCTTCCAAACTTTTCTTGGAATTTTCTAATCAACATGCTAATTTCCAGGTTTTTTTAAGGAAATAATGTGCAAAAACTTAAAAAATATGGATCTCTGTATAGGGACTTCCTCTGACTTTGAAAAAATCAGAATATAATTCCCTTGACAGAGGCTACAACATGCCAAAATTTCAAGCCAAGGGGATGTGTCAATATCCACGGAGAATAAATGATTCCAAACAGTGTTTAATTAATAAAAAATAAAATATGCATCAAATGGATTTGAAATTATTCCACATTGTTTTCCTCTATTCACTGAGCAAGAGGGTATTTTTATTTTATTTTTTGTGATTTTTCTACACAAAGTTATGAATTTTCTAAATTAGGGAATTTAAATAAATAGGGAAAAGCCCTATTTATCTATTTAAACCACGCGTGCCACCTCAACTTACGATGGCTCCGAAGCTCTATGCGGCGCGCTTCCATTTGATGTCGCCATCCACCTCAGCGCTAACTCGGCCAGCTGTTTATGTCCCGAAGTGCTGTCCGGGTCGATCTCCTCCATCCATTTCATACACGCTCGATCAAACAGCTCCCCGTCATCGTCCATGATAGAATGATCCCGTGACTGTCCACACTAAAACCTTAAGATCTCAGCCTAAACTCAACAAAATCACCTCGGTTTTGATCCTATAGACTCATCTAGATAAGACGAACACATCCATACGGTAATCATGCAATTAAATTAAGCCTAACTAAATGGAGAATCAAAATAGACTCGGGATGAGATGAGGTTTTATACCTTTGCTCTAAGAAGTGAAGCTTCAATCAGAGGGTCTTAGCACATTCGTTGGGGTTTAAGGAGACTAGGGATTGATTCTGTGGTCTTGGTGTAAGGTCTAGGTATGAATTCGATCACGACCAGATTTGGGTGTTGGTCTAGAGCTATGGTAGAGGCTCTCTAGAAGGGGGTTTTACGGGGATTTGGCTTCTTTCTTGGATGTGAAGGTGTGAGTAGAGTTAGTTTGAGTTTGGTGGAGTTTGGAGGTGTAATGGGCTCTGTCCTGGTTTCTCTCAAGGTTCCAAGCTCAAAATTGAGCTCCGACAATGGGAGTTGGTGGGAGAAAATGGTTGGAATGCAGTGAGGGGATCTTAGGGAAGCCCTGTAAGAAGTTTGGAGAGGCCTGTCTAAGAAAATTTCAGCACACCTCCCATGGTCGTGGAGGTGAGTTTTTATAAAAATGACCATGAGGTGGCTCTCAGGGCATAATTTTGGGTGCATTGTGGTGCTTAGATCGAGGGCAGAGGAGCTCTGTCAATTGGTTTGGCTGAGCTGGCCTCTAGGTTTGATTTGGGTGAGGTGCCATAGGGTGGCTCTTATTTTTTAGCTTTTCCAACCACTAGGCTGGTCGACCGGCAAGGGGGAGGTAGCTAGGAGCTCAAGGAACCTAGGGGAATATGTCACAGGAATTTAGTGCAATAATTCCAATTTTTTTGTAAGGATATCTTAAGCACACACATTTTTGGAAATAATATCCCTTGATTTTGGGTACCTTTGGTCCATGGATTGATTTAGGTGGTTTCATGGTGTTTGGACTGCTCACCAAGTCCAACTAATGACTTTGACGTAGTTAATTTGGTGACTTTAGGGTGGTTAAGTCACACTTAGTGCATGGGTCCAAGTGGGTGCAAACACCAAAACTTGGGTTTAGGATAGGTTAGCCCTGTCAATTGGCCAAAAGAAATGTTGCATTTGGTGTAGATGAGCATAAGGAACAACTTTGGTGAAGAATGAAAGTAGTTTTGAGCTCAATTGAATGGTTAATTTGAGGGTATTTTGAATTTTAGTCAATTTGGTCATGTTGGGCTAGGATTGGGTCAAGCTTGGGTTAGCCTTGGCTTAAGTCCAAATTGATTATTGTAAATAGTCAATAGGGACCCTATGAAGAGTTTTCAACATGAATTTGGTGCCAATTTGGAGGTTAAGGCAATCAATTGGGTGAAATTTGGGGACTTAGCCAATTTGGGGCTAAATTTGGGAATTTTGGATTTAGGCCAAAATCAAATAGATATGAGGCTTCACCAAGTCCACTTGATGGTCAATTTTGATGTGTACAAATTTTTTGAAGATTTTGCAACATTAATTGGGGCCAATTGACTAGGCTATAGGTACAATTTGGTGGGATTAGGTCATATGGTCAAAATTAGGGTTTTGATCTAAATCAAAATTGGGCTCAAATCATGGGCCAATTAAGCTTGGATTTGGTTTATCTTGGCCATATCAAAAGTTAATTTGAGTTTACGATTGAAATTGGGGTCAATTGAGATCAAAGTGATGGACATTTGAGTTGAATTTGGGGAAATTTGGGCCTTACAAGGGCAATTTGGGGGTTTTGGTTAAAGATGGTAAAATTGGCCAAATCCGGTCATGTGGTAGTTGAGAAAAATGAAATTGGAAATATTTGAGATTTATTGAGATTTGTTGGGAATTTTTGGAATTTTGGGCTATGGAGGGTTATCTTGATAATTTGGGGGTGTTCAGGGGTAAAAGGCCAAGATGAGTATGTTTGATAGAATTGGGTAACTAACCACCACCAACAAGCCACGGACCAATGGAAACCCCATTTTGGGTCCTCTATGTATTGGTCTTAGTTAAAATATAGCCCTAGGTTTGGTAGGTTTAGGGGATCATCTACACGAGTATCCCAAAAAGATCAAGGGACCTAGGCTAGAAATATGAGTTTAGGCTTGTGAATGAATGTGAGTGTAGATGAGAGTGGTGAGTGACTTAGCTCTAGACCAACACCCAGGGTTAACTCTAAGGTCCAGCAGTCCTAAGGGTGACTCATCTTGAGTTTCCCTCATAGTGACCCCCCTACTAAGTGCTGGAGGTTACGATCAATATGTGGAATTTCAAGTTGAGTAAAGAAGATGGTAGAATTTCTAATGGTGAGGGTTCCATGTCTAAGAATAGTCAATATGAAAGTTCTATTGCTAGACATTAGGCTACTAAAGAGGAAAAACTAAACCTCAACCAAAAGTGAGGTCAACACTATCCTAAAGAGCAAGATGTGAATAGGGCGTCTGTGTCTATTCTGAAGAACAAAGATGGGAATAGGGCGTTTGTGCCTATCCCAATAAACATAGATGGGAATAGGGCGTCTGTGCCTACCCCAAGGGTATAGATGGGAATAGGGTGTTTGTGTCTATCCCAAAAAGAAAAGATGGGAATAGGGCATTTGTGCCTATCCCGCAGAGTAAATATGGGAATAGAGCGTTTGTGCCTACCCCAAGGGCATAGATGAGATTAGGGTGTTTGTGCCTATCCCAAAGAATAAATATAGGAATAGGGCGTCTGTGCCTGCACCAAAGAGTAAGGATGGGAATAGGGTGTCTGTGCCTATCCCGAAGAATTAGGATAGGAATAGGGCATCTGAGCCTATGCCGAAGAATATATATGGGAGTCTAAACCAAGGTACTGAACCCGAGCATAAAATAAAAAAAGTGTAGAGAACTTGTGATGTTAACCCTATAGATATGTGGCATGTGAAGATTTGACAAAAATTTGCAGGATTTTGGGAGGTTTTGTGCAGAACATGCTATTTTGTGGGAATGTGAAGAGATTGGTGCAGGACAAGATAGACACGATGCGCAATCAAAGAGTAAGTAATCTCGAACTTGAGAGAAGCAAACTCAACAAATTTATCATTTTATTTTCTATTTTTTTATTAGATTTAATTATTAAAACATATTTTCAAATTTTTTTAGTTTTGGTTAATTTTCAAAAAGATTTTTTGAAGTTTTAATGTCAAGCTTTCGTCGTATTGTTCTTTGTTTGTATGGCTTCTCATCAATCGCACAATAGAGGGCAATTTGACAAACAAGTTGAAACTTGAAAGAAACTTCATTAATCTGCTTCAAATATGAGTTACAAACTAAGTACATGCTGAAGCATCAAAATACAACATGCTCAACATATCTGAATCATCAAATACTGAATAATATCATGCACTGGACATATCTAGTACAAAGGTATCAAAAACTTGGCATAAAAAGGTATCATGCTGATCATCTTCGGTGTGGTGAGCTCCTAATCAAGTTGACCTACTAAACCACACTTCAGGATAAGAATTCCCTTCACGTATACTTAGAGGTGCAACCCTCTCATAACTCATATGGCTGCAACTCTTCCAACTCAGGATCTGGATGGAATCCTTATTGTATCTTATCATCTCGCATTCTTCTGAAGGTTATGGAAACTCTAGAATGTTGCACTTCCAGGATGCAATGTTAAGTTAAATCAACACCATTTCCATCTAAGACCAGCACCGATCCCAGTGGAAGCGGAATTTCAACAGACCCTCTGAATTCCCCTGGACCAACGATATCAATCTAATTTCTGAAGAGTATATTTTTTTTGCTTACAAAAGACATCGTGCAAAAGGGTCAAACAAAATCATGATGGTCAATATGGGGAGGAATGCAGCTCCCTTCATCATAAATATTGATGATGCAACTGTTTGGGATGCAGTCTGGAAGTAGTATACTCCATCGAATAAATCTTTTAACCATTCTCTTTATCACATAAGGCATCAGTTCCACCTCATCGTATCTTAAGATACCAGGGGGGTTCCCTTATCTATCTTCAATGAAATTGTAACAACAATCACATTGAACGGTTACCCTACCTTTCCCGCGCATCCATTTTTGTGGTTCTGTTTATGGCATTGGCCTTAGTAGACCAGCTCGGCTTCTGGCTTGTTGATTAAATACACAGTCCAAAATTCTCTTCTTATCGTTCCTTGAGAAGACTCCAATATATAGCACCAAGCCCTCCAATATATTGACGACTTCGCTCCAGACCTCTTCATAGGACTCAAATTCTCTTTGCATTACCCTGCACATTCTCTCCATCTTAGTTGTAGGAATATCATCAATTTGTCGGGGTAGCGTTGAACTTCTTGTCTCAATCTCTTTAAAGACCAATGTATGTTTTGTATCTACATCTAATGGAAAATATGACTCAACGCTTGTATGTGCTGCCTCATGACCTCCCACTCTGTCGGCTGTGAATTCTTGCACTGAACTGTAGCAATCCAAGTGTAGAACATGTCATCCTAGGCATTCTACGAATGTTTGTTCGATAGATGCTCCTGTGGGCAGCTCTGCATTACATGTTGGACAACCTCTATAGGGCTCATGGAGTATCTCTGTCTGCATCGGCTCTGCAGTCGGCTCCAGCTCATCCTCTATACCTGGTAGGCTAGGAGAGGTTCTTTCATAATTGGTTCATAAATCCTCCCCGCAGGAATTGCGGCAAGTAATCTAGCTGCTTCTCTTTGTTGTCTTCTTTCCTCTTGTAGAAAGGTTTTGTGTGTGTGTCGGTTGGTTGTGCGACATTGTGTTCTTCCAAGTGGTGCGTCAGACACTCTATCCTCATTAGCACCTATTAAATCCCCCGTCAGTGTAGTTATTAGGAACTGTAGACGACTGGTCCTTTCCATTGGGTATTGTTGAGTGATCATTTTTTCCTTTTCATCGAGGAATCGTCTTCAGCTCCAATATTTAGTAGAGATGGTAATCCTTCTTTTTCCCGCCGGCTGACAATGTCTATCAGGGGACCTTCATAATTTACATCTACCTGACCAAAGTGAAAATCAAGCTTTATGACACCTCACTAAGCATGCCTTTCCTTATCTAGTGTGATATTTAAGCCATTTTTGCAGGAAAAGATCAGCTTACGTTCTCACATTTCTTCTGTAGAAGACAGAAAAACATCAGTGCGCTGACATCCAACATGAACAAGAACAAAAATGAAGCATCAACAACTTTGATAATTTGAAAGTTTTATTTATTCAATTGTATTTAATTTAATTATATTTAGAAATTAGAAACATAAAAAAAAAGATAAGCAATTTAAAAAAAAATTCATTTTATTGAGGTTAATTTTATTACAAAATTTTGGACCCAGTCATAGATGTTTGGCCAAATAAATAACCCCAGAACAATCAAAATTTCAGAAAGCAAATATTGATTTCAAGCAGCATCATGTCAAGTAATATATCTTCAAGTAGAATCATTGACTAGTAACATGGGTCTTTTGCCCTCAAAAATCCACCAGTTGGTAAGTCCTCTTGAGTAAACTTCTTCTATAACAAATGGTCCCTCCCAAGTTTGTTCAAATTTTCCACCTATTTTACTGTGTGCAAGAATAGGTCTTTTGAGAACAAAAATAAGGTCGCAGACTTTAAATTCCCTCAGGCGGACCAATTTTTCATGAGCCTGCACCATCCTTGCTTGGTAGAGCTCCAAGTGTTGTTGTGGTTCTAGTCGTTTTCCCTCGAGACTTTCCAATTCTTCAAGTCTGAGTTTTACACTTTCTTTGGTTATGATTTGGTTGTCAACAGTGACTCTGAGAAACGGTGTCTGAACTTCTAGTGGTAGTACGACCTCGGACCCGTACACAAGCGCATAGGGTGTTCATTGAGTGGGAATTTTGAACGTCGTCCGGTAGACCCACAAAGTTTCTAGTAGTCTGTTATGCCAATCTCTTTTATTTTCATCCAATGTCTTTTTCACGATCTGCACCAGTGTTTTGTTGAAAGCCTCAGCTAATCCTTTTGCTCTGGGATAGTAAATTGTTGAGAATCTCCAATATATCCCATGTCATTTAACAAAATTATTGATCTTCATGCTCTTGAAGGCTGTCTCATTGTCTGAAATTTTTCTTCGTGGAACACCAAAACAGTAAACTGTATTAGTCTTGAAAAAATGAAGGATGTACTGTGTTGTAACCTCTCGTAATGGCACTGCCTCTTCCCACTTGGAAAAGTAATCCACAGCGGCGAAAATGAATCTATGTACCTTAGAGGATGGAGGGTCTATCGGACCTATTATGTCCATGCCACAACACTCGAATGACCATGAGGGGAAGGTTGGGTGTAGTACATTCGTAGGTTGGTGTAAGACCACCCCATACACTTGGCAAAGGTGACACCTTCTAGTTGTATCCATACAATAGAATATAATCGCTGACTAATAATATCCGAGTCTTTTAATCTTCATCTTCATTTTTGGACCTGACTGGTGAGCACCACACAATCCAACATGTACTTTATTGATGATATTTTGTGCTTCTTCTTTGCTCAGACATCACAGCCACATCTGATCGAATTACCTCCTGTAGAGGACATCTCCACCAAAGCGTGCAACATAGCCCTCCTTGTTATGTGGTATGCTTTGGACTTATCCTCTGGAAACTTTTCAATTTACAAATATTCTATTAATGATTTACGCCAATCTTAATTGATGTAAGCAACTGCAATCATCATTCCTTTTTTTATTCCTAGCTTGTGTAGATTGTCGAGGTTGATCGGAGACAAGACCGATCTTCATTGTACCGTAATGTCAATAGAATCCACTGATGGATAATGCAACTCCTAAGCAAGTTTTGCTAGAATGTCGGCATGTGCGAAATCTCCCTAAAGAATCTGGTACAGAGTTACATTAGGAATTGTTCTAACAGCTTCATCGCATACTGATGATATTTTGCTAACATTGGTTTCAAAATCTTGTATTTTCAAGAAACTTGTTGGATGATAAGTTGAGATTTACCATAAATGACAATATCTGTTATATCCACTGAGATTGCCAACTCCAACCCAGTGATTAATGCTTCAAATTCTTCTTCATTATTTGTACACGGCTTTATCAGGTGATAGGAGAATCTCAACATACCTTTATCTGGTGTGATAAAAATCAGACCAATCCCTGCTTTGCCTGATATATCTATTTTTTATCCTTTATCTTTTCTGGTTGAAGAAGCTCCTTCGAAACACATCTCCCAATGTTGAGCATCGGAGGGTTCTATTTGCAGTATCTACCCATCTGGTAGTTCATCATTGTGTGGATACCCAGCTGGAAGTGGGTGTGCAGCACAAAAATCAGCTAAAATATGTTCTTTTATAGCACGGAGGGGAACAAAAGTTATATCGAATTGCAAAAAAACCATCGGCCATCTTGCTAGATGTCCGAAAAGTGTTGGTCGAGTTATCAAACAATGCAACGAATTAACTTTCAAAATGAGAGTAATGTTATGAGAAAGCATGTAGTGTTTGTGCTTTTAAGGAGCGAAAATTAAATCTAAGCAATGATTCTCGATAGGCGGATACTTTACTTCTGTCGGTATTAGATGATGACTCAAGTAGTATAGTGCATTCTCCTCGTCCTCATCATTGATTAAGACTAATAGGGCTGTGAGAGAGTTTTCTAAAGCCGCAATATAAAGTATCAACGATTTTCCCGGGATAGGGGCTGCCAAAATAGAAGGTGTCAGTAAGTATTGTTTGATATCTTTGAAGGCCCATTGGCATTTTACTTCCCAAATGAATTTGGCGTCATTTTTAACTACTGTCAAGAAGGGCTGACACCTACCTGAGAGATTAGAAATAAAGCATCTCAGATATGCCAACTTTCCTTGAAATGAACGTAGTTGTTTCAAAGTTTTGGGAGAAGACATTTCCAAGTTAGCTTTAATCTTATCTGGGTCGATCTCGATCCCTCGATTATGAACAACAAATCCTAGAAATTTTCCGGAGGTAACTCCGAAGGCACACTTTAAAGGATTCATTTTAAAATTATATTGTACTAATCATTCAAACACGATCCTCAAATTATACAAATGTTCCAACATATCAACTTTTTATAATCCTCCAATTTTCACTTGGTTATATTGTTCTTCCACTAGCGGAGGTGGAGGTAGCTCCTCTTGAGTGAATATTTATTTTCCTTTATCCACTGGAGCTGACCTTAAGTGTAATACTTTCCCGCTCCTTAGATTTACTTCTGTAATTTCTTCTTCTTGAGATGTCGTAGGTAAAGTTTCTAGTATTACTTCTTCATCTTCAGAGAGATCTAAGTTAATGGCAAGTGGTGCACTGTGGCACTCAAGGACTGGCTCCTCACTCTCGATGTTACCATAACTGGTATTGCCGATGTCTTCTTCATACTCATTAATGATTTTATCAGACTTAAGTACAATTTGAGGACCAGTCTGGGAATTGAGATCGGAGTTAGATCGAACAAAGTCAGTTACGTTATCATTAGAAACAACCAAAACATAGGTAAAATCATAATCATTATATTCATAATACCCCGGTGGGGTAAAAAGATAATCATACATTGTCAGGGGTTTGAGGATTTTCTTCCCGGAATTCGAGACAACCACTCTAACAAAGGCAACCCCTATCCTACCCCCCACGCTATTGATCTTCATGGCATCACTCTTTTCTTTCTCTTCTGGTTGCAGTGACTTTTTTGGCAAAATCTTCAACTTGGACTGAGCAAGTTGTAGACTCAGAACGGCTACCTGAACTGAAGTGGTATGAATCTAACCCAGTATCTTCTTGGATGAATTGCTTCAAACTATGCTCCATCCATTTTTATTTGCATATGGATCTATCGGAATGATTGGCTCGGCCGAAATCACATTCACACAACCCATTTCAGGCTCTTTTAAATATTTTTTTAGAATTGTTATATTTCCTTCTTTATAATTCCTTTCGAGCTAATCCTTGAAAATAAAGCAGCCCTTTATTGTATGTCCCAACTTCTTATGGTAGGGGCAAAAATTAGGACTATCTTTCTTGTCAACCTCTTCGGGCTCCTTTTGTTCTGATAATCTTAAATCTGGCTTTTTCATTAAGTTTTTGAACATCTTTGGCACAGCCTCATCTTAGAAAGAATACACTCTTCTCCTTTGCTCTTAAAGAGTCGGACCCGTTCTACCTTCTACTCTGTACGGTCCTCCCTGGTATGCATGTTGGCTGGACTGTCCATATTGTTGTGTTTGTTGCTCAACATGCTGTAATGATTGTTGGGAATCTTAATGAGAATGTTTCACCTGTATCTTTATTGGCTACTTTCCCTTATCGACAGTTGCCACTGTCCCAGACCTCTTCTCGAATGTTATGGTTGTCCTGCATTTCTATGCTTTCTCTTGAGAATCCATATGTTTAACTTCCTCTTGTACATTGTTAGCTTTGCTTAGCAGCTATTTGAAGGACTTGATGGTGAGTCCCTTGAGCATGAATGCTACCAGCCCATGTATGCTTTTGAGTAAAATCTCAATCCCATGTTGTTCCTGTAGTTAAGGTTCACATTTCATGCTAAGGTTTCTCCACCTCAAGATATAATCCACTAAAGTCTTGTTGGATCTTTGCTTCTCTACTATGAGATCTCCAATAGAAATATGGTGTTGTACTCCAGCAAATCTCATTACAAACATCTGTTCTAACTTAGCAAATGCCTTCACTGATCTATCGGGTAACTCAGCATACCAATCAAAAGAAATCCCTGACAGGTTGCTGACAAACTCTCGAAAGATTAAGGCTTCATTCCCTCCTGTGCCACAACTGGCTCAAAAATGTGCTATATATTGCCCGGGATTCCCAATCTCGAAGAATTTTTAAAGTTTGGTGACACAAAACCTTTGGGGTAAGGCACTGCATTAAACTCCTCCGGGTAAGGTCTACCCCTCGAAATCAATGCACCACCCTTAGATTGGGCTATGGCCTCTTGAACTTATTGTTTGACAAATTGTTTAAAATCCATCTCAGGCAAGGCATTTGGTGAGGAAACTTTTTTTTGCTTACCCCCTTTGTTAGCGAAAGCAACTTCTCTTAGTTCATCGGTAATATGGATTATTTCAGGATGGTTAACTCCTAGAGAAGCTACCTGTTGTGACTGGGATTGCCCATTACCGTAGACATGGTGGCCATTGTGGCGGCCATCTCTTCCATTTTCTTCTCTATTTGATTAAAATGTTCATCCCTCAAGAAAATAGCTATGTGCAAATCAGCTGCGGCGTTCCCTTCGATGAGAGGTTGGGCATCATGCGCTGATGAAGCGGCTCTTGTCTTGATGACATGAATATCCATGATGTCTTCATCCAGATAATCATTAAAATCAAAATCACCATCATCATCATTAATGGCTAGACCATGTTCTCTAGCTACCTAGGAAATCTTAGCCCTAAGCTTTTCGATTTTTCCTTTAATTATCGCCTCCTGAATTATCTTAAGATCTAGAGGATTTCCTAAACATCTGTCACTTGTTCATCAAATTCTGTAGCAGATATTTTAGAATTTTTCTTCATCTCACTATTCTGACATGTGGACTCACTAGACCGTATTGGTATGGCGACTTTGAGGACCCACACTTTCTTTCTCGATGATGATGTCTTGAGACGGGGTATTCAACAGAGGCGTCGACATGTTGGAGAGAAGTGTGCTCCCCGCAATGTGAACCAAACACAATATTAGGTAATTTCTTCATCTTTTCCCCTTTCGAAGCATTCTTATGGATAAGAGTTGGTTGATTCTTCGAACCCAGACATGACTTGACCAGTCGACGTCCTGCAGACCTTGGAGCGGCAGAGGTAACAAAATCTGTAGTAGTAATGGTAATATCAACTCGGCTTCCTAGATGAAATCTAATTGGAATACGTGTTGGTAAAGCTTTTGCTGACTTGTGGGGCTGTCAGGCATTCTTGACATCCTTTAGAATTTCTCTCTTCATTTGCGGGGATACTGCACATCCCATTCGCTTAAGCAGTTTGACCACTGAACATCCTTCTTTAGTGGTCAATCTCTGAAACACTGCGCGAACTTTAGTGATAAGAGTGGACTTCTCCCTTTCCTCACTACGACCATGAAATGTCAGTAAAATAACGACAATTTCTCGAATACTTTCATATCCATTAGTACTCATCAACGGATGGAACCTGCTCTATTGCAAACGTGGAGAGGTCTCCTGTAATCTAAGTTCCTCCTCATGAGGAAACTCAACATCCAGTACCTTTTATGAGGCTTGGGCCTTGGCTATCCTCCTAGCCTTTCGACTACGGTTCTTTCTCTGTGATCAAGTTAGTGGTGCAGACTTTGAACTTGATCCAATTTTGAACACTGACAACAAGATGGTGAATTCCTTAGTTTCATCTTCAACGATCATAATCTCCTTTCCTTTAGTTGAAATGGGAACAACAAATTTGGCAAGTGTTGGTGGAGTAGCAGTTTTCACCTTCTTGTAAGAAGGGAAATCCTTAGGACAGTTTAGGTCAAATTCAGCAGAGGGCTCCTGAACTTCCGAAGCGGTGACTTTCTTTAAGACAAACGGGGCATTTCTAAGAATAACTTCAAGTTCGTCAAATCTGGTTCCAAACTTGATGGTGGGGGAAATATTGTGAGCGTTGTGGCTGGTTGACAAATTGTAGGAAAAGGTGAGTGTTAGGAACGCCATTGCAGTAGCTTCAAAATGAAAGCTTTGAGGTTAGTTATTTGGTCAATACCTTGTAATTCTAGTGCAAACACTAAAAATTAACAAAGGTCAATCTACAGACTAAGTAAATTTTGTTTTATTATTTTTTGTTTGCAAAGGCTTTAAATTTAGTAAAAATAATTTGAAAGTAGAAGGATACTTAATTAATAAATAAAGGTTAAAGAGCAAGCGCAACACAACACTATCCGATTTGATTTGCAAAATAGCAAACCAGGCTCAAAGGGGGAAGTGAAGTTTAAGACCCAGCGCTGGATCGAATTTACAACACATAAAGCCTAGGCGGAACTAGTCCACCAACACACCTATTGGTTGTCCGACCACACATTAAAACAAACTCCTACCTCTCTGCTCAAAGGTGATTGAACAGATGGTCATGAGTCCGAAGGAGTTGACCGTACTTCCCTAGGAAAGAAATGAGTAAAGTATACCAACGGAAGAACAGTAATTTGGTCCATAAGAGACATGGACACATTACCGATGTATGAAGATATTATTCCCTGATTAATATGAAGAGAGAAGCAAATCCCCAGTGGAGTCACCAAAAGTTATCGGCATTAAAAAGTTGGGAGTTGTTAAGTTGTCGGCTGCTAGGATGGATATTCATTTAATTTAATATGTATATTATTTATAAAAAATACTATTTTAAATTTTAAAAATACAAGATTGGACTAATCTCATATCCCTAGTAGTTTAAATAAATGAGTTAAGTATCGCAAATAGTGCACCTATCCCAAGGAATAGAGACATTACTTACTGGTGAAGGCTCAATTAAAAAAACTAAAGATTGTATGACATCTCTTTAAGTCTGTGAAACCATTTAATATTGACCAACAAATTCCCCCTATTTAATACAAAGAATTAAATAGGGTTTATATTAAGTTAGGTTCACGAATACTTCATAGAAGGGCAAGCCCCTATAGTTAATGAAATCTTAGAAAACCGAAGTCACCTAAGAAAACTATAAATAAAAATCAGAAGATATTATCTTCAAAGAGGCCAAAGGATTAGGACTTTTCAATAAGAACGAACAAAGAGGTGTGAAAGGGTAATGGCTCAAATTTTAGAACATTTTATTTAGAATCTAAATGAGGAAGAACTAAGAAATGTCATAAATCCGGAGGAGAACCTCGGCGACTTCCCAAGCTATCCTATAATTTGGCTTCAAATTTGGAGATTAGAATTTATTGAATGTTTCATCCTGTCAATTTTATTAATTAGGGCTTATATTCGTGTGAAACGATCACACAAATAACCGGGAAGATTTGAGGATTTAGGTCGTGAAAAAAGACAACTTCAAAATACTAAAGCAGCTTAGGGCATAAATTGTATAGCAAAGTTATACAAAGGCCTAAAGATACAAAGGCCTATGGATTTGTTGTTTAATTCTAAAGAATGGTTTAGCTGGTGATGACATGTTTTCCTTTTGAAGATGGTCGTGCTGCCCACGATGCTAGCTCTAAGCTCCTCGTCGCGGCTAGTTTAAGTTTTCCAATTTGTCAAGTTATGACATCAAATCAAATGTCCCTATGGTTATAGTTATGGGGCATATTAAAGTTGAATAGAGTGACACTGGTTAGGATCCTATGGTTCCCTCGTTCTGGTACCACTATTTTCTATCAAATTCACTTAGTTTAAATGAATTTAATAAACTCAATGTAATGGGTTCTATACTTTCATCTAGGTTGTGAGAAATCTATTTATCTACCGTAGGTTACCTCCTCGGAGGGAATCCTGATCATCCCATAGAGAAGTCTTAATTTAGTTGCAATTGTTGTTTTGTGATGTTTATGATTAAAATTTGAGTTGCTTTATATTTTTGAATGTTATGGCGATGAATTTTATCCTAGTTCATTTTAGTTTTGGTTTTGGTTTCAGTTTTGTGGCTATCCTAAAAGTTTTGGTTTTCATGAAGGGTGACATCATTGTTTAGCATGCAAGTTTGAAGGGAAAATGGTACAAAAATGTAAATGCATTAATTTAGAAGCGTACCTGGTGAGTCTTCTCCTTTCTCCACCTAAAACTTCAGTACTTGTAAAGCAAATATATGTATAGTTTTGCAAGAATTAAAGCATGCTTTTAGAAAAAGTAGGAAGTACAAACTTAAAGTGTGCCTACCAAATCCTATGTCATATCTTGGTGTATTTAAATTTTAAGGATGATTCCATTAAGAAAATTATAATAAGCTCACATGTCCTTCAGATTTTCAAAGGATCATGAAGAAACTTTTGGTAATACCTTAAAAATTTCATGGTCTTCGAAATTATCTTGAGTTCATTAAGGTTTTATCATATTTTATATCTCAGTGAATTTGATGCTTTAATTATCTTTTAAGTGGGGTAATTATCATTTGATATCTTTCTTATGAGTTATATGGGTAAAGACCCTTAGGGGCAACTTGATTTAATTAAAGAATTTGATTAATTTGATTTTACAGAATGGGCTTGTAGTTTTTTGGAAGGTTTTAAATTAGTTATAAGTTATTTTCTAAACCTCATTAGACAAAATTTTGATTAAGCCTAGCTTACTACTTAGACCTTAAGATTTAATGGGTAGATTTGTAAAATTAAAAAAAAAGGTTTTGAATATTCGTACTCTCAATCATGAATTATAAATTATATTAAAACCATCAATTAAGGTTCAAAATCAATGAATTATAATCTTCCAAATCACACCCCTCACCTTAATTTCCCTTTATTTAAATATTCTTCCAAATTTCATTAATTTGAAAAATTATAAATTTATCCTTTATGAAATTCAAAGTAAGGTTGGTTTCTACCACTTATCCCTCTCTATGTTTCAATCTTCAAGACATGTTATTTTAAAATCATTTATCACCCATTTACCCTCTCGATAAGGCATAAATATTAATTAAGCTCTAAATTCCAAAATTACACTTTTGCCCCAAAGGCCTTAAGACCCCC
>NEWO01001086.1:36821-48534 GCA_003013225.1 Phalaenopsis aphrodite | reverse complement strand
TGATTTTGGGGCCAAAATGGGCCAACAAGCCATGAAGCCATACTAAAACAATAAGAGCCATTTGAGGACTCAATTTTGGATGCTTAATTTGCTGTTTCTAATCCTCTTAGCCAAATACTAGGGGTACAGGCTCATCCACATGAGCTTTCCAAAAGGAGTCAAGAGACCAACCTAAGGGGTCATAGGGTTTAGGATATTTGAGAGAGTGTAGTGTGTGCAAGTTAGCCCCACCAAAACCAGATCACTCAGGGTTAGTCCTAAGGTCTTACCATCCTATGGGGAACCTCCCTTGAGCTCTTCCATATTGACCCCACCTAATAAGTGTTAGAGGTTAGGACCAACATGTGGAACGTCAGGTTGAGTAAAGAAGAGTTTGGAATTTCTAATGGTGAGGTTTCCTTTTCTTGTCCTCTAGGAATAGTCAATAGGAATGTCCTATGGCTAGAACCTAAGCTATTAAAGAGGGAAAAACTAGACCTCAACCAAAAATGAGTTCAACAATGAAGAAGAGAATGGAAAATATGGCTACCGCCATGGCTGCTAACGCTACACTTCATGGATAGTCCTAATCACAGTCGTTAGCTTCTCCATAAGTCTACCAGCCAAAAATAGTTTACATCACCAATGAAAGGAGAGAAGTTGTCTCCACTGATAGAGATGATCAGCAAAAGAAGGATTCTCCATCAAGTGTAATAACAGAGAAAGATATTAAACAGTTGGTCGAACAATAAGTTCGGGAGGCCTTAGCCCAATCTAAGGGTGGTGCATTCATTTCAAAGGGTAAACCTTACCTGGAGGAGTTCGATGCCATGTCCTACATTAGGAGTTTTGTGTCACCGAACCTTAAGTCATTCAACTGGAAAAGAAATACCAAATGACATGTAGCACATTTCCGAGCTAGTTGTGGCTACACCAGAGGTAATGAAGCCTTAGTCTTCCGATAGTTTGTCAGTAGCTTATCAGGGATAGCATTTGATTGGTATGTTGAGCTATCCAAAGAATCAGTCAAGACATTTACCAAATTAGAAAAGTTGTTCTTAGAGAGATTTGTTGGAGCACAGCACCATGTTTCTGTTAAGATCTCGTAGTGGAAAGACAAAAGACCACGAGACTCTGTTGGATTATATCTTGAGGTGGAGAAACCTAAGCATGCAATGTGAGACTCAGCTACAGGAATAAATGCAACTGAGATTCTACTCAATAGGATCCATGGGCCAGTAGACTTCATGTATAAGGGACTCACCATCAAGTCCATTGAGAAGTCGCTAAGCAAGGCTAGCAGTCTACAAGAGGAAGTCAAACATATGGATTCCCAAGAGAAGTCAAAAAAGTCTTTGAAATCTAGAGTATTTGAGGAGTCTGAGACGGTGGCAATAGTTGATAAGAAAGCAGCCAATAACGATTCAGGCAGAGCATTCTCATAAGAATTCTCAGCAAGCATCACAACATACTCAGCAGCAAACACAACCGTATGGCTAGTCTAACCAACAGTCACATCAGGGAGGACTGCACCGAGCAGAGAGTAAATGGAGTTCGACTCTTTCAGAATGAAAGAAGAGAGTATATTATTTTAAAGATAAGGATGTGACAAAGATATCAATAAACTTGATGAAAAAATCAGAATTCATATTGCCTAAATCAAAGAAGATAGAAGAAGCTGACAAGAAAGAATATCCCAATTTCTGCCCCTACAACATGATGTTGGGACATACAATAGAGAGTTGTTTCATTTTCAAGGGTTGACTCAAAATGAATTCTTAATTTAGCTTGGAGCAAATCTTCTAAGAAGATAGTGGATCAGATTCAAATAACTTTTGTGTAGGCAACCATTCAGAGTCTACAGCCTACCCACCTCAAGATGGAGATTTCACCATAGAAATTACCGCAATAAGAGAAAGAGAAGAGCGACGCCATGAAGAATAATACACGGGAGGGGTGGGATAGGGGCTGCCTTTGTTAGATTATTTTTCTCGGATTAGGGGAAGAAAATCCTCAAACCCCTGACCATATATGGTTATCGTTTTGCCCCACCGAGGTATTATGATTATAATGATTATGATTTTGGCTACATTCTAACTGTTCACAGGGATAACATAATTGATTTTGTTCAATCTAACTCTGATGTTGATTCCCAATTCGATCCTCAAATTATACTTAAGTCTGATCAACCTATTAATGAGAGCGAAGAAGATATCGACAACACGGGTTACAACAGTTTTGGGAGTGAGGAACCAGTCCTCGAGTACCATGGTACACCACTCCCCATCAACTTGGATTTCTCTGATGAAGAATAAACACTGGAAGTTTTGCCTACAGCATCTCGAGAAGAAGAAGATGAAATCAGAGAAATAAATCTAAGTGGGAAGCTATTACTTCTAAGAACAGCTCAAGTGGATTAAGGAAAACAAATAGTTACTTAAGAAGAGCTACCTCCACCACTGTCAGTGGAAGAGCCACATAATCAAGTAAAGGTTGAAGGATTATATAGAGTGGATTATAACCTGCTAGCTAACTTTGGGAGGTTTCCAGCCAAACTAAGCATCTACGACGCTCTGATCCTGTCAAAGGAGATGATAGAGTCTTTGGTTACAACCTTGCTTTACCTAGAGAATTGCTTAGCTCAGTTGGCTAGCACATCCTAGGATGATGTTTGCTTGTTAAAAGAACAGCCTGGACTAAGTTTCACAGATGAAGACTTATTTCTTGGTACCACCGACCACAACCGACGACTCGACATCTTTGTTAATATTAGAAAATTTGTGTTGTCTAAAGTTTTGGTAGATCCAGGAGCATCACTTAATGAGTCTACGGACGTTGACATATCTAGATATTGAGGCTCAAGAGATTGCAGCCAATAAAATGATATTAAAAGGATTTAATCAGAAGATAGAAAGAGCCCATAGATTGATCACACTGTTAATGAAAGTTGGAGAACTAGTAACAAACACAAAATCCATATCATTGATACAGATACCTCTTTCAATGCTTTACTTGGATGACCACAGATTCACGAGCATAACATGCTTCTATCATCTTTACACCAGTGCATCAAGTGTTTTAAAGAGGGGCAAGAACATTTTATCAAATGAGATTTGCAACCATTTTCAGTTCATGAAGTGAACATTCATGAAGACGCCACCTGCTACTCACCTCCAAAGAAAAATATTTTTTCTCCTAAAATTGTGGCAAATGAAGTGGAAGATTCAGCGGAATCACAAAAGCAAGGCCATTCAACTCCTCTTCAACAATCTACTACCATTCCTTTGCAATGAGCTGGTAGAGGTTCTTTCAGCCCATACACCCGAGAACAAGGTTGGGGATGTGGACGAGGAAGAACCAACACGATTGGTGAATGGACTAGGCTGACCATCAACATCGACATCAAAAAAAGTTTTAATGAAGAAAGCTCTAAGGAAGAAATGATGATGATAAAATAAAAGAAATGTTAGTTCAAGATTTTCTTGTAAGACGTGGAGAAAAGTGAATACGTGTTGATGTACGATTGGATCAACCAGTATGTTAATGGCATGACCCTTACTCCAATCTACCCTCAAAAGGTTAAGAGTTTAGAGGTCAAGGAAGTTTGTAGCAGTGGCTCCAAGCCGATCAAGTTTTATCTTGCTTCCCCTTCTACTAAATCTAAAAGTTGTGTAAATTTGGATGAGGATTCTAATGAATTAATGGAATTACCTTTTGGGTACTTGTCTCCTTATGTACAAAAGATAATTCAACAAGGATATGTGCCAAAGAAAATTCCAAATGATAAGCTACAACTTTTTAAAAAATTGTAGAATGTTAAAATTCAAGCTCATAATTTGAAAGAAGGTCTTGGATTTAGTACTGTAGGGCCAGTTGATGATTCATAATTTTGCATGGTTATAACTAACGAATTGGAAGAGGATGGCCTCGATGTAGAGGACTACTCCGAAAATCAGTTGATAGATGACGCTTGTCCTGAATTAAAAGAAGAGATTAAATCCATAATGGATGAATTGAATGAAATCAATCTTGGGACTAAGGAGCAACCCCGACCCACCTTTATAAGCTCTCTACTTAATGAGGAAGAATTCACAAAATTCATAAATTTATTTTCAGTATTTAAAGATTTCTTTTCCTGGAGCTATGATGAAATGCTAAGACTGCTAGTAGAAGTTGCAGTTTATAAACTCGAAGTAGACCAAGATATGACCCCAGTGAAACAAGCTCCTAGAAGGATGTGCCTCGAGATAGAGTGAAAAGTCATTGTTGAGGTAAAGAAGTTTATAAAAGCTAACTTTGTAAGGGAAGAACAATATCCCACATGGTTAGCCAATAATGTACCAGTTAAGAACAAGCATGGGCAAATTTGTGTCTCTCTTGACTTCAGAGATTTAAATAAAGCATGTCCAAAAGATGAGTTTTTGTTACCAATACCAGAATTAATGGTGGGCATCGCATCGACACATGATCTGGCTGCAATGACTAAGTAGGGTTAAAGCACAGAACATCGTCAAAGAAGTACATGCCTGATTATGTGGAGCTCACCAGTGAGGGTCGAAGATAAAAATGAAGATTAAAAGACTCGAGTATTGTTGGTCAATAATGATATTCTATTGAGGTGTCACCTTTGCCAAGTGCATGGGGTGGTCTTACACCAACCTCCAAATGCAATACATCCAACCCTTGCCTTATGGTCCTCTGAGTGTTGGGGCACACACATACAATAGACCCTTCATCCTCCGAGGGACAGATTTATTCTTGCAGCTATGGATTACTTCTCCAAGTGGGCAAAAGCAGTGCCATTCCGAGAGGTTACAACACAACATGTTCTCCAATTTTTTCAAGAGTCAGACTGTTTGCCATTTTGGTTTACCACATAGAGTGATTTTTGACAACGGGATAGCCTTGAAGAGCACAAAGATCAAAAACTTCATCAAACGACGCGAGATAGACTAGAGATGCTCAACAAACTACTATTCTAAAGCAAATGGCCTGGACGAGGCCTTTAATAAAATGCTCGTGCAAATTTTAAAGGACTTTGGACGAAAATAAAATAAGGTGGCATGATAAATCTTTAAAAGCTTTGTGGGCATACTAAAAAGTTTTCAAAACTCCCACTCAATGTACACCATATGCACTTGTGTATGGGTATGAGGTCGTACTGCTATTAGAAGTCCAAACACTCTCTCTCAAAGTCACCACGGCCAATCAAATTACGATATAAGAAAGTGCAAAACTTAGACTTGAAAAATTGGAAAGTCTCGAGAGAAAACAACTAGAAGCACAACAGCATTTGGAGCTCTACCAAGAAAGTATGGTGCGCGCTCATGACAAATTGGTCCCCGGAGGGCGTTCAAAGTTGGTGACCTTGTTCTTCTTCTCAAAAGGCCTATTCTTGCACACCGCAAGATAGGTGAAAATTTTGAACCGGCTTGGGAGGAACCATTGGTCATAGAAAATGTCTATTCAGGAGGATCTTACCAGCTGGTAGATTTCTGGGGCAAAAGTCCTATGTTGTCGGTTAATGGCTGATATTTGAAGATATACTACACGACATGACAATGCTTGAAATAATTTTTGAAAATTTTGTTTGTTCTTGGGTTATAAAATGAATTTTTTTTTTGAATTTGCTCAGTTTAGCTTCCGCCTCTTATTTTAAATTTTGAAATCTCATCAAAATAAATTAAATTGAATAAATAAAATTTGCACTTGTATAAATCAAAAATTTTGTTTAATTAATATTTCATTGTTGCTCTTATTTGTGCTGAACTTTAATGCACTGATGTTTTTCTGTCTTTTGCAAAAAATTTTCAGACGAAAGCTGATTTTCTCTTTTAGAGATGGCTTGAATCACGCACTGAATGCAAAAATTGTAGCCCAGTGTGGCATCATAGACTTTGACTTGGACTTCGGTCAGGTCAACGTGGACTACGAGGGTCCCCTAATGGACGTAGTTAATCACTGGGAGAAAGAAGGATTACCATCACTGCTAAGGATTGGTACCGAAGAAGACTCCTCATTGAAGAGAAAGAAAGTAGCAATACAACAATATCCAATGAAAGGAACCAGTCATCTACCATCCATGGTAATTCCACCAATGGGGAATTTAATTAGTGTTGATGAAGAAAGAGTGTCAAATGCGCCACTCAAAAGAACGCAACGCCATAATACCAATCACCGCAAGCATAGAGCCTTATTACGTCAAGAGAAAAGACTTATACAAGAAGCAAAAGCGAATCTTACTCTGATTCCTGAAGGAAAAATTTTATGACCCATGCATGGGCGAGACTTATACCAGTCTGCCTGTTACAGAGGATATGTCCGAGTTTGTTGCGGAGCAGACACAATCAGAAATTCCAGATGAACTTTGTAATGGTTGCCCGATGTACAATGTTGAAATTCCAACACAAGCATAGACAGGAGGAGCATTCGTGGAGTTCCTGAGATGTAATGTCCTCCATTTAGATCACTACAGTTCCTTTGAAGAATATACAACCTCCAACACATGGTGCCAAGAGGCAGCGCACCCAGATATGCAGTCATATATTTCACAACATACGAAGCCAAGTCAGACAAGGATTTCTACAGATATTGAAATGACGGAACGACCTTGACGACCGCAAAGGATTCCTACTGCAGATTTAAAAAGAATGAACACAGTCAAGAAGCGAGAATTTGAATTCTATGAAGAAATCCAAGAGAGATTTGACAAAATTTTGGAAAACCTGGAGCTATATACAAGAGTTTTCTTTGAAAATGATGAAATAAGAATTCTTGGCTGCCTATTTGATTTAAGGAACCTAGGTCGAGCCAGTCTGCTAATGAAGAAAACTTACTCAGAGTCGCGAAAATGGATGCGTGGGAAAGGCAAGGTAACCATCCAGTGTGGTTGCTGCTATAACTTGAAGTTCCATAGGACTTTCCTATTGAGGATAGAAAAATAATCAGTGGTGTTGACCTTACTTTTGGTTGAGGTTTAGTTTTTCCTCTTTAGTAGCCCAAGTTAGGAATTTTCTTTAGAAAATCCTTTTTTTACATAAAAATAATTATATAAATTAAATTAATTTTTTTAAAATCATATTTTCTCCTTTGATGCCTTAATTGACACATGAATGAGGTAGGATAAAAATTTTAAAGTCATTTGAATTGAATTTGACAAATTATGAAGTGTTAGAGCCTTAGGGGCAAATATGTAATTTTATTCTTAAGGGCTTAGTAATGACTGGCTAAATCAAGTTTCATTTAAATAACGATCAGAAAAGTAAACATCATTTAAAATTAAAACATCTTTCAAACACTATAAAACTAATTAGGACCAAAATTTGGTTAAGTGTTCCAATAACACTAACTTGCCTCTTTAAGGGTCTTCACCCACATAATTTTCAAAATAAAATTACAAATGATAATTACCTCACTCTTAGGGGTAATTGATATATCAATGTTCATTGAGCATTAGGGTGTTTTATAAGATGAATTATTAAGCAACATAATAAGTTTATAAGAACTCAGAATCTTCCACCAGGCAGTAAGAGAATAGCACGAACCTGCTTCCTTCTCTAGATCTGTTGGATACCTCAGAGATCTACTAAACTTAATATGTTTTTCTTGGCAACATCATCCTTACCTAAACTCTTAAGGACCAACCAAGATATGAAATAGGGTTGGATAGGTCGTCAAGATTTTACTTCCATGTTTCATATAAACTGCCTTAACATGCTTTTTGAGTTTCAGGTGGTGGAACGAGAAGACTCGCCAGGTACGCTTTTACAATTTTTAGCGTTGCCTTTCTTGTACATTCATACTGTACTTTTATACCTGCAAACTTGCACGCTAAACAACGATGTCACCCTGCATGAAAACTAAAACTATCAGGATAGCCACAAAACCAAAACCAAAACAAAAATTAACCAAGATAAAATTCACCTCCACAACATTCAAAATATAAAACAACTCAAAATTTAATCGCAAACATCACACAAAACTACAATCGCAACTAAATTAAGATGTCTCTCTCGGATGATCGGGAATTCCTAGGAGGAGGTAACCTACGGTTGATAAAGAAGCTTCCGACGATCTAAATGAAATTATGGAACTCATTAAGTTGAGTTTAGTAAATAAATTTGGACTAAGTGAATCCAATAGAAAATAGTGATGCCGGAACAAGGGAACCGTAGATCCTAACCAGTGTCGCTCTAATCAACTTTAATATGCCCCCATAAAATTTAAAGAACTTCAACCATAAGGCCACCTGATTTAACATCATAACTTGACACACTAAAGAACATAAACTTGTCGTGGCAAGGAGCTGGGAGCTAGCATGGTGGGCAGCACGGCCATCTTCACAGCAAAACCTATCTTCCCCAGCTAAACCAATCTTCATTCCTTAGATATAAACAACAAAGCCATAGGACTTCGAGGTTGCTTGCTTAAGAAAAATAAATCCCCACCTTATCTTTAGGCCTTTGTATAGCCCTGTTATACAATATAATCCCTAACTGATCTTAGGATTCTGAGGTTGTCTATTGACCTCACTTTTGGTTGAGGTTTAGTTTTTTCCTCTTTCGTAGCCTAAGGTCTAGCAATAGGACCTTACTATTGACTAATATTAGAAAACTAGACAAGGAACCCTCACCATTATAAATTCTACACTCTTATTTACCCAACTTGGAGTTCAACATATTGATCCTAACCTCTAACACTGAGTAGGTGGGGTCACTATGCGGGAAACTCAAGATGAGTCACCCTTAGGATTGTTGGACCTTAGGGTTGACCCTGGGTATTGGTCTAGGGCTAAGGCACTCACTTGCAAGCACTTGCACTCACAATCACTCACTACTTTAAACCCATAATTTCTAGCCTAGATCGCTTGATCTTTCTGGGATACTCATGTAGATGGTCCCCTAAACCTACCAGCCCTAGGGCTATGGTATAACTAAGACCAGTACATAGAGGACCCAAAATGGGATTTCCTTTGGTCCATGGCTCATGTAGGGTGATTAGTTACCCAATCCTATCAAAAATACTCTTCTTGGTTTTTTGCCCCTAAAACCCCCCAAATTAACAAAATACCCCTCTTTAGCCCAAAATTCCAAAAATTCCCAAAGCCTCCCAAATATTCCCAATTTCATTCTTCTCAACTATCACATGACCCAATTTGGCCAATTTGACCATCTTTGATCAAAACCCCCAAATTGCCCTTTAAAGGCCCATATTTTCCCCAAATCCCTCCAAATGTCTAGCCAATTGGTCTCAATTTACCCCAATTTCAATTCTAAACTAAAATTCACTCTTGATATGACATATCTAGACCAAATCCTAGCTCAATTGGTCCATGATTTGAACCCAATTTTAATTAAGATCAAAACCCCAATTTTGGCTCCATGACTTGGTTTCACCAAATTAATCCCATAGCCCACTCAATTGGCTACAATTTGTGTTGAAAAATATTCATAACATCCCTATATATCAAAATTGACTTTCAATTGGCATTGGTGAGACCTCAATTTGATTTGATTTTAACCTAAGTCCAAAAGCCTCAAATTTGCCCCAAATTGGCCATGTCTCAAAATCTCACCAAATTTATGGCGTTAGCCCCAAATTTTCCACTCGATCCCTCCATAAAAAATCTTCACAACATCTCCCTTGATCAGGTGGACCATTCAATTTGGACTTAATGCATGGCTAGCTCAACCTAGACCCAAGTCTAACCCAACATGCCCGAGTTGACCAAATTTCAAAAATTCTTCAAATTGACCTACCAATTGTACTCAAAATCACTTCAACCGTTCACCAAAAATCTTCATGACAATCATCTACACAATCTTGATCAATCAACTTGGTCAATTTACATGGCTAACCTAGCCTAAACCCAAGTTTTGGTCATTTGCACTCACTTGAACACTTTCACCAAAAATTAACTTAACCATGTCTAAGCCACCAAAGTAATGATAAACCTTCCTAAGGATCAGACTAAACCCTCTTAAGATCACTATGACAAGCTATGGACCAATTGATCCCCAAATTAAGGGATTTTACCCATTTTTGGACCTAACTTGAAATATTTCCAACATCATCACTTATTGTTGGGAGATAATCATCATTAGCCACATTTGACTTCCCTGAGCCAAGAGGTGACCAATGCCTGGTTGGCCAGCCACCTTGGTGGCTGGAAAATGGCCAAAACCATGGCCAAGACAAGGGATTTTCCCCCAATTCAAACCCAAAGGCCAAATCAGCCCAACTGCTCATTGGAGCTTCTCTCCCTCCACATAAGCAACCAAATGCACCCCTCAATTGGCCTTGGCAGCCACCCTAGGCCATTTTATTTAAACTCCCCTTCCATGGACAAAAAGAGAGAGCTCAAAATTCATTAGAGACACTCTGTAAAACTTCTTCAAGAGCTTCCTAGAGACCTCTTGAGCTTAACTAAACCGTCCCTAGCCACTCAAAGTCATTGCTTGAGTTAAATTTTGGAGCTTAATTTCAAGGTTGAAACAGGACATCCTCCAAACCTCCACAAAATTCATATAAATTGCACCCACACCATCCCAACATCAAGAGAAGAAGATCCCCCACAAAAGCCCCATTATATGACCACCCTAAGGTGAACTTCGAGCAAACCACCAAATCAGCCTTGGTCGAATTTGGGTCTAGGCATTTCACCACGACCAGAGGTTTTATCCCTAGGCTCATGGGACCCACACAAAACTTCTACAAGCATTCAATCAAGGCTACCCCTCTTGGACCAAGGTATTCAAAGTTAACCCTAAATCGAGCTTCTTTTAATTATTCATGAATATAAAGTCAATTTAAGGGTTCATCAACCATATGGATGTGTTCTACTAGTCAATAAGAGCATTTAAAAAAAAATTGCACTCAATTTCATTGAGTTTTGAGTGAGATATTAGCATTTTAAAATGGACAATTTTCGGGTACAGTTCATTTAGGACGATGACTCGTGACCTTCGGATCGAGCGTGTATCGATTGGGTGGCCCTGATCGTGTCGGACGGAGCGCGGTCCGATAGGAGCTGGAATGAGCTAGCTCACAGTGCCAATCAGGCAACGACACATGGCCTATTCGACCCGTACGAGGTTGACATAGATAAGTAGAAAAATAGGGGTTTTTTCTTATTTATTTAATCCCCAAAATTTCAAAAATACATAACTTTGTGTAGAAAAATCACAAAAATAAAATAAAAATACCCTCTTCTCAGCGAATAGAGGAGGGCAATGTGGATAAAAATTTACGTCAATTTGATGAATATTTTATTTTTAAAAAATTAATAAGTGTTAGGAGTATTTTAACTTTCCATGCATTTAAACTTCTCACCATAGCTTAAATTTTTGGCATGTTGTAGCGTCTATCAAGGGGAACATTCCATGATTTTTCCAAAGTTAGAGGAGATCTTTAGATAGAGATCCATATTTTTCAAATTTATGCACATTATTTGCTTAATGTAATCATAATAATTTTCATGTTGCTTAGAAAAATCCAAGAAAAATTCAAAAAAAAATTTTCAAGGTTTACTATGACCAGGGTACCTTTATGAAAATTTTTCATGAGTCAAGTCATTTAAAATGCACCTAATTTTTACAAACACTAAATCAATAAGATAATTAATTTTGGAAATTATAAACAAAAAAATGACTTCATTTTTAATCTCCACAATTTTATAAGATCTAAAGAACTCCCCGTAAAAATTTCAAATCATTTTGAGTACATTTGATGGTCT